>CAUYRH010029193.1:0-33407 GCA_963574655.1 Perodicticus potto | reverse complement strand
TCAAACTCTTGGGCTTAAGTGATTCTCTTGCCTCAGCCTCCCAAGTAGCTGGGAATACAGGTGCCCACCGCAACGTCCGGCTATTTTTTGAAACATGTCTCACTCTGTCACCCTGGGTAGAGTGTCGTGGCATCATAGCTCACAGCAACCTCAAACTCTTGGGCTCAAGCGATCCTCTGCCTTGGGCTCCTGGGTAGCTGGGACTACAGGCACCTGCCACAATGCTCCGTCATTTTTTTAGAGATAGGGACTCACTCTTGCTCAGGCTGGTCTTGAACTCCTAAGCTCAAGCAATCCATCTGCCTCAGCCTCCCAGAGTACTAGGAAAGGGTATCTTAAGAAACCATGATTCAAATCAATATCACCACTACCTCCTCAGGTGGGAAACCCCATCAGCACATCACATGATGACTGTTATCTAGCATTATTTTAAATACTGCAGAGTCTTAGTTGAGGACAAATGGAAATTTTTTCATAAAAACATTTATGCTTGTATAAACGTAGATACATTTAAGAAAACACAAAGAGTTTAAGATTTTATGGAGAAGAGCTAGGTACCAAAGGCATCCTCCAAACTACATTTAGTGCTAGCATTAACGTTTGTGGATTTATGGATCTGACATGGACATAAGTCTCCAGCCTGACAGATGTGAGCATGTGTGAGTTCCAGTTTAGTAGTGAGTACAAAAGAAACAAATGGTTACTCAATAAATTAGCAGTGCATGCTTTGCAAATCTGAACTTTTCTCATGATGTGTTATTGAGCCACTAACTCAGAAGGCTCTGTAGATAAATGTTCTGGAAAACAATGCATTGTGAATAACTTTTAGCTGTAATAAACACATTGGGAAAAAAATACAGATGTTAGCCATTTTGGATGTTACATTTTTGCACCATATTTTTATTGTTAGATGTTGCATGTCTTTCTTTTTTCCTTTTTTAATTTCAAAGTATTAAGGGGATACAAAAATCTTTTTCTTTCTTTTTTTTTTTTTTGGTTACACGTATTTATAATGCTTGAGTCATGGTTGTAAGTGTGCCCATCACCCAAATAGTGTTTACTACACCCATTAGGTAGGTTTTTGCCCCTTCATTCCCCCTTTGATTATCATTAAGTTTTACATTCCTCTGTGTACATGTTAGCTCATTGGTGAGTTCCAGTTTAGTAATGCATATGTTTTTCCATTCTTTAAGTATTTCACTTAGAATAATGGTGTCTGAGTCCATCCAAATTGTTGCCAAAGGCATCAGTTCATTCTTTTTTATGGCTGAGAAGTACTCAACAGTATACATATGTCTCATGTTGTTAATCCCTTCGTGAACTGAAGGGCACTTGGGTTGATTCCACATCTTCGCAATTTTGAATTGTGCTGCAAAAACACTTGAGTGCAGGTGTCTTTTTCATAAAATGATTTTTCCTATGGGTAGATATCCAGTAGTGGGATTGCTGGATCAAAGGGTAGGTTTATTCTTAGTTCTTTTTTTTTTTTTTGGAGACTGAGTCTGACTCTGTTGCCCCAGGCTAGAGTTCCATGATGCCATAGCTCACAGTAACCTCGAAGTGCTGGGCTCAAATGATCCTCTTGGCTCAGCCTCCCTTGAGTATCTGGTACTACTGGCATGTACCACAATGTCCAGCTAGTTTCTCTATTTTTAGTAGAGATGGAATCTGGCTTTTACTCAGGCTGGTCTTGAACTCCTGAACTTAAGCAATCCATCCATCTTGGCCTCCCAGAGTGCTAGGAATACAGGTGTAAGCCACCACGCTTGGCCCTACTTTTAGTTCTTTGAGGAATCTCCATACTTTTTTCCATAGAGGTTGTACTATCTTGCAGGTCTACCAACAGTGTATAAGTACTCCTTTTTCTCTGTGTGCATGCCAACATCTGTTGTTTTCAGATTTTTTAGTAAAAGCCACTCTAACAAGTTTTAATTTTCACTTCTCTGATGATTTGTGATGTTGAGCATTTTTTCGTATGTTTACTGGCCATCTGTCTATCTTCTTTTGAAAAGTTTCTGTTCATGTCTTTTGCCTATTTTTTAATGGGGTTGGTTGTTTGTTTTCTTGTTGATTTGCTTGAGTTCTTTGTAGATTCTGGATATTATCCCTTTGTTAGATGTATAGCTTACAAATATTTTCTATCATTCTGTAGGATATCTATTTGCTCTGATTGTGGATGTTACATTTTTAAAGGAAAAATATATAATAAAAAAATCCCCCATCTGGGCAGCACCTGTGGCTCAAAGGAGTAGGGTGCCGACCCCTTATGCCAGAGGTGGCAGGTTCAAACCCAACCCGGGCCAAAAACCGCAAAAAAAAAAAAAAAATCCCCCCCTTCTCTCCCTCCCCGGCTTGGTGCCCGTAGACCAGTGGTTATGGCACCAGCCACATGCACCAAGGATGGTGGGTTTGATCCTGGCCTGGGCCAGCTAAAACAACAATGACAACTGCAACAACAACAAAAAATAGCGGGTGTTGTGATGGGCGCCTGTAGTCCCAGCTACTTGGGAGGCTGAGGCAACCGAGGGTGACATTAAGACTCTGTCTCCAAAAAAAAAAAGTCTCCCCCTAAATGAAGTGAAAACTGGAAGTTTCCGAAATATCTATGAAAAATTATTGGTATTAAACAGAAAAAAGTAACTAATTATTCCTTTAAGTGTTATCTTTGCTCACAACCATCAAAGAAATCTGTCTGAGACACTGGATAGATTATGCCAACATAATAATTAAGGTAAAAAAGAAAAAAACCAACAACCCAAAACTCACTTTGTCTAAGAAAATAAAGTGTCCTAGTGACTTCCACTGGTGACCAAACAGAATGGTAATAGGATTAAATGACACTTCTAAGGAGTTATCAGTGTTCATTATTTTGAGTTTTATAATTAACTGCAACAAGTGCGTTTGGGGGGCTTGAACCAGCACTGTGACCCTTCTGAGTCCCTTCATGACATCTGCTTTCATGTGGTGGGACTCTGCACCCTCCAAGTGTGGAGACCAGAGAGAGAAGCTCATGGTCCCTTTGAAAAGGTGAGCCAATCCCTTTTGCAAAATTTCAGGCCTTAGCTCTCAGAACTGGCCTAGCTGATTAGGTAGATCTTTCGGACCAGGAGACAGACATCTAAACCTATGGACAGGCCTTAGTCTAAACACTATCTGGGGAGGAGTGTTAAATGAATTAGAAAATCTAGGAGTTGAAAGACATTAGAGTTATTTTCCATCAATTTAATCCAATCTAAGCCAATCTAATCCAATTCATAATTATCGATACCTACTTGTGCCAGGCACTACACCAGGTGATGGAAATTCTGAGATGAGATTTAATGAATACAATTGTTCATATGTAACAATCTAAAAAGCTACCGTATGAAGGAATCGTCCATGGCTTTCCAGTGTATGTAATATGGAAGAACAGCAAACATTTTAAGAATATATAATACGGCTAGTCAGTCTCCATTTATTTATGTCCAAAAAGTTGTGTTTATTTATGTCATAAAAAGCTATCAATTATACTAACAAAAGTAATCTCATCAGTAGCCAAGATGTAAAGGGAAGACAGAAAACAGGAGTGGTGCCTGAGTTCGAGAACAATTCATGGACTCGTTTCCTTTACAGAAAGGCCGTAGGGTGGGAATGGAAGTGGTACAGCAGGCGTAGTGCTGAAACTCTGCTCTGCCATTCACTAGCTGCCTGATCGAGTTATTTCATCTCTTAAGCCTTAGTTTAATTATAGCAGTAACTTCTGCTTTGCAGGACCGTGCTGAGAATAACAATGCACTAAAGACCCTCACACATAAGTATGTCCCATAAATGGCAGCCCTGCCAACTACAACCACATATCAACACAAGGGCACTCTCCAGAGGAGGCTCCAGACAACACTTACCTCTTCTCTGGGCTCCCAAATCTCCAGATACTTTTCTAGATGGGTGTAGACCCCCTTCTTGATGCTAATCATTTTTTCTTTAGCTTTCCTAAAAATAGCTTAATACTGAAGGTCTACCTCCCTGAGATTCTAATTTCAGTATACACTGCTTTTTGTTTTGTTTTATTTTGAAAGCATCTTAAGTGGCTAATGGCTACTTCCCAAAATTATTTTATTTTTACTAAGCTTAACTCTCATAGGGCAACCTTATATCCAAATTCTGGGAAAACCATACGTGCCTAATGATAGGTAAAAAATTGATTTTTCTTAACTCCAGAGGATGTTTTAGAGGTTGAAAAGAATAATTTATGAATCATTGTATTATTAGCTTGCAATGGAACTGTTCTCTAATCCTGGTTGTGTAGAATTTTTACATTGGTGATACCTTTGGGGGATAGAGAATAATTGGAAATTCATGTGCAGTTGTAATAAATAATACAGAGACATCTTATATATCTTTCACTCTATCTCCCCAATAGTAACATCCTATATAACCACAGTATAGTATCAACAATCAAGAGATAGACATCAATACAATTCTTCAACTCCACTCAGATTTCCCGGTTTTATATCCACCCTTTTCTCTGTGTATATTTAGTTTTATGCAATTTTACCACCTGTGTAAATTCCTGTGACTGTGTTTCTTGGTCATCTGTCTGTCTGTCTTTGCAGAAATGCCTATTTAAGTCTTTTGCACATTTTTAAATTGGGTAGTTTGTTTTGTTGTTGTTGAATTGCAGGAGTTCTTTATACGTTCTGGATATTAATACCTTAACAAACATATGATTTGAAAAATTTTCTCCTATTGTGTGAATTGCTTTTTCACTCTTAACAGTGTTTTTTGATGCACTAAAGTTTTTAATTTTGATGAAATCCAATTTATCTATTTTTTTTCTTTTGCTGCCTATGCTTTGGTATCTTATTCAAGAAACCACTGCCAAGTCCAATGTCATGAGGATTTTTCCCTATATTTTTTCTAAGAGTGGCACAGTTTTAGCTTTTCCCATTTAGGTCTTTGATCCATTTTGAGTTAATTTTTGCATATGGCATAAGGTAACTTCATTCTTTTGCATGTAAATATCCAGAACCATTTATTTAAAAGGACTGCCTTTTCCTCCATCCATTGGTCTTGGCACTCAACTTGGCACTCTCCTCAGAGCAAAAGCTTGTAATTTTAATAAGATCCAGCTTATTAAATTTTCCTTTCATGGGTCACATGCTTTTGATGTCAAGCCTAAGAACTCTTTGCCCAGCCCTAGATCTCAAAGAGTTTCTGCTGTGTTTTTTTCTAAAAGATTTCAAGCTTTACATTTTACGTTTAAAACTGTGTGACCCATTTATGCCTTTTAAATTCTAAGTCTCTATTGTCTTATTGAATTTGGTTAGATCTTAATTCATAAATCACTTTGAAAAGGATTGGAAAATATGTGATGATTTAAGTCAGATTTCCCAAGTAGCAGAGGAAGATTCTTATAATGGAGAACATATACTTTAGATATAGTATACCTTGCCACGCAAGGTTTTTTGGCAACTGACAGAATAATGGGTGTGTGTGCATGTGGGTGTATATAACGGGGAAACCTCCCTTGCCTTCTCCACCTCCCCACTTACTTTTGTTCTGCAAAAGACCCAGTTAAGTGCTAAGACCATTCTGGAGAGGAGAGCATCAAAGTAAAACGCTCTTTGAGGGCCAGTTTCTTGTTTTGTTAACCTACCAAAGCCCTATCTGACTTATCCTGGCATTTTACTTCTTTCTCCCCCCTGGTGGGACTGTGTCAACCAAAAAGGGGACTCTGCTACATACATATCTCTCTTCTTGTCCCAAAGAATCGATTTGCCCTTCCTGAGTCCATAGCCAGTTTGTCCCGTGACCAAAGACTCTGCAGTACAGAAACCTTGCTGTACCCTTTGCTCTGGGCGCTGGAGGGGGACCCCTGAAGGTGCCAGGAGATGAAAGCTGATTTGGTTCAGTTTCACAGGACTCTCTCTGAGCTGCTCTGACTTAACAATTCCAGATATTTGACTGGGAGCATCTCTGCAAAGAATAAATGAATACATCTATTAAATTAGCTTTGCTTTACTGAGCCTGAGAATTAAAGTTAAAACTGAAAGACGGATCTCTTTCTTACATCCTTCTAGTATACCAGATAAACCTGTCCATTGCTTTCCAGTTACATTCGAAGGTGTCACCCAAACTTCACTTACATTTCCTAGCAAGGAACAATTCCATGCTCCCCTGAGCTCAGTTACCAAGGGATCCATCTACTGGGGGAAGACACACATTTTTCCTTGTCTCTTTAAAGTAAGAGGGAGAGAAGAAAAAAACACTCCATATTCCTAAGATAGTTTGATTTTTGCATTCTGAATTATCCTTTTTTATTGTGTGCGAAACTTACTCTATTGATGTTAATCTTCCAATAATTTCTCACGGTAAAAAAAATTTAAGGACAATTGTTTCCACATTTCCAATGGTTACTTATGTCTAGAAAAAATGTCACTTAACGAGTTATTAACAAAAGGAGGAAAAGAGCCAGGATTGCATAAATCTTGAAAGGGTTCTGGTATTTAGTTTTGGTTTGGAAGGCTCTCCTCCAGTTTTGGTTTGGAAGGCTCTCATTTATCCAAATGATTTGCAAAGCTGTTATCCAGATGGTCACATTTTCCCAAAGAGCCCAAACTGCTAACTCTCTGTACATTTCTATCACTCATTCTTTAATTCCAGTAAATGTCATTCCCTAAGTTTGAGTGATCTTTTAGTCTCTTTTACCCAATATGTGATATGAGTGAAGACCACATAGCGGGGACTTTTCAACACTTTGAGTCAGATGGTGAAAAATCCCGACTTTCTCCCTACTTCTGTGGTGACTGAGGATCCTGAAGCTCATTTTTCCCTCAATAAGAAAATGACCTGTAGTGAAAGGTTTGCGGCGGTCCCCACTAGTGGCGTTTTTATTCCTCTAGAGGTCTTCTAGCTGCAAATGTCCAAGAGAATCCCTGACCATTTGAAAATCTGCAAAGTAAACAAAATTACCGTAAGCCCACATCAGCTTGTTACCTAGGACGCCAAGTACTTCGACTGGCATTTCTGAAGTCAAGGTCATATGATTATTCATACTTTCATCATCAAACTCCAACTACTTCTCACAGTATAAGCTCACAAAGCTCCCAGACTCAAAGACTACAGCGTCCTGTTACCAATGGCTATCCGCAAAGACAAACTTTCTATTCCATCAGCCCATGATGAAACTACAAATGGAAAAGTAAAGCCCATTAGATCTTCACTTCTAGCTTTTAAAATGTAATTAGTGAGAAACCACTTATAGTCATGACTGTCAAGTGTCACAAAAGTTAAGAAGATATTTTCTGGGGCTGGAAAGGACTGGCTTGATATAAATTAGGATTTTATCATAGTTCATGGACAGGAGCCAGACGTCAGGATGAGGAATCCCAGCTTTGCCACTGACCACTTGTGTGACCTCAGTTTAAATCTCCTCCAGGCTTTAGTTTCTCCCTCAATAAGGTGGGAATAGTAATTGTACCTACCTAATAAGGTTTCTATGAGGACTGAAAATTTATTTAGAGCACTCAGAACATTGCCCAGCATAGCCAGCCTTTCAATAAATGTTAACTATATTCCCCTGCAAGCGCTGCTCGGAGTCTTTGATTATCTTTTTTTCATTTTGTAATTTATCAGGAAATAAGCTCCCTGCCACAATAATTTTTCATTCTGCTCTCAGAACTAGCTGGAATGAAGCAGAAAAGATGAACGAGTCATCCACTAATGACAAGGACTGTCACAGTGTCTATGAACCAAGAGTATCCTTGGTTTTTTTTTTTTAGTTTTTTTTTTTTTAACCTTCTTTAACCTGGGAATCGCAAGTTATTTTTCATGTGTGCTATGGGCAAGAGGGAAGGCTTGTAGAATGTTGTCATTCATTTGTTATCATGAGTGGTAATGACAAGAACTTTTTGTCTCTTCCCTAAAATGTTTACAGGGTCTCAGATATGAATCAGCACAGGGAGACATGCGATACAACCAGCCAATAAGCCACACTCATTCTATTAACAGCTAAAATCTTGTCTTCATGGAATCCTAAGTTTGGAAAAGCACAATAGTTGGGTGACCTGGTGTCATCTTAAAAATATATGACTTGCTCTAATCAGGAGATAGAAATAATATTATTCAATCTGCCAGGTCAATCCCCTTCTCACAAATTTTTCATGAGCACTAATAATAATAAGAAATAATATATTGGTTAGTAAAGAATGTCTGTAAAATATCACCATTTCCCAAAGAATATGATGATTTCTAAGTAGGACCAATGGTGATGCTTCTTTTTCAACCTGTCTGAATTCTGAAAAGCAATCACCTTCATCCACCTGACAGATAGCAATCCTTTCATGTTAGGGGCCCAAAGGCTTCTTTTTCTCAGAACTAGATGGAACACTCTGTCCTGACACCTTTTCTGGAGTAATCCCAGAAGTAGTTCCCTCCTACCAGTACTTTAATTCAATAATATCATCTAAGAGTTTCTATGCCAAAAGCCTCCTCAGAATCCATTTCTAACTTTAATAATAAGAAAAAATATTGCCCACGTGTGGCAGATGTAATTGCCATCCCAACAGTCATTTCCCCTCTTCTTTCTTAGCTAGTAAAAGTCTAATTTGATTTGAGACATTAATGTGTTCAGCCCGAGACCGACCAGGACTAGTCAGCCAGTCATAGCTGTCTCATTTTCTTTTGACAAGTGCCTTTCCAGACACCCTCAAATCTGGTCAGTGAGAACCAAGGGGAAATATGCTGAGTAGCAAATGGGAAAGGTTATACTCCTGCTAGTGGGAAACCTCTTTTCCACCCACCCTCCTTTTTTCTCACTTGGGATACCTGGTGAGATACCTATGGCAGCCGTGATGTAACCATGAGGCCATAGACATGAGGACCCAGAGCCAACATATGGAGGATGGCAGAGTGGGGGAACGGCAAACTCAACAACATCATTAAGACACTGTATGAAGGCTCGGCGCCTGTGACTCAACGGGTTAAGGTGCCAGCCACATACACCTGAGCTGGCGGGGTTCAAATCCAGTCCCAGCCTGCCAAACAACGACGGCTGCATCCAAAAAATGGCCGGGCGCTGTGGTGGGCACCTGTAGTCCCAGCTACCTGGGAGGCAGAGGCAGGAGACTCGCTTGAGCCCAGGAATTGGAGGTTGCTGTGAGCTGTGATGCCACAGCACTCTATCCAGGGTGACAGCTTGAGGCTCTGTCTCAAAAAAAAAAGACACTGTATGAAATGCCTGATACAGCCAGACTCCAAACTCCTTGTAATATGAATCAATGCTGCTATGAAAAGCAGTACGGTGGTTCCTCAAAAAATTAAAAATAAAATTACCATATGATCCAAAATTTCTATTTCTGGGTATAGAGTCATAAAATTTGAAAGCAAGGATCTGAATAGATATTTGTATACCCATGTTCATAGCAGCATCATCCCAATAGACTAAAGGAGAAACCAGGGCTCTATAATGGATGAATGAATAAATGTAATATACACATACAATGGAATGTTATTCAGCCTGACAGGAAAGGAAGTTCTCAGAATACATGCGAAATCATGGATTAACCTTAAAGTCATTATGCTGAAGTAAGCCAGACACAGAAAGACAAATACTGTTATAATTCCATTGATATAAGGTACCCAGAGTAGTCAAAATCATAAAAACAGAAGTAACATGGTGGTTGCCAGGAGCTTGGGTGAAAGTGGGAACAGGAGTTATCATTGGCAGATATGGAAGTTTGAGACTGTAATCCCAGCTGCTTGGGAGGCTAAGGTGGGAGTATTGTTTGATGGCAGGCGTTCAAGACCAGTCCGGCCAATGAAGTAAGATCCCAACCCCCCCCCCAAATAAAGAAAATAAACAAACAAACCCGAGTTATTGTTTAATGGGTATAGAGTTTCAGTTTTGCCACTGACCTACATGCACATTTAGAAATAGTAAAAATGGTAAATCTTACATTGTGACATTTTGCTACAATAAGAAAACCCAAACAGTCACAAAGAAAACGTATTAGAAAAATCTGGTTTGTGCCAACAAAGTCTATTGACTCTTAAAAGGAAAACAACAAACTGGCCCCTGACATAGTCTGGAAGGCAGACCACATTCCTGTGGTGCCCACAACTAGACCGAGTTGCAAGGAAAGATGAGAAAGAAGAAGAAGAGTCTGGAAACATGGGGCCTTGCAGGGTTAGAAAAGCCGGAGACTCTTACACCTCAAACCGCAAGAGATGGGCGATGAGATTTAGGGTCTGCCTTCCCTCCCAAGTGTGTGTCCCAGAGGCCTCCAGAGAGTGGCCCTGAAATTCAGAGTGAACATGGAGGGTGAGATTAAAGAAAGCAGGCAGGCTGAAGACCACGCCTTGAAAAGAACTTTGGGAGCAATTATGGGGATGTGAATTGGCTGGAAGTTGACAGATCAGAGGCCAGCTGGGTTTCTGAGAGAACTGTGTTAGCAAAGGGACCACAGCCACGCCAACAAAACCCATGACTGCTGTACTCAGACCCCAAATCTGCAGCAGCAGGCAGGGGGCTACAAAGTTGTGCAGCCACCCAGAAGGGCATATCCCAACCACCCACTTCAGATTTGGGCAGGGAGGAAGCTGAACAGAAACAACCTTCCCCCCCAAATGAAAGGCCAAGCGGTTCCTCCTGAAGAGCAGGGCCGTATCTGATCCGAACGGGGCCCTGTCATCGCTGCCCTGGGGTCCCAGCACTGCGATGGGCCGGGGCTGCTGTGTGTGTGTTTCCTTCTTCTCTTTTTTTTATTTTTTTTATTTTTTTAAGACAGAACCTCAAGCTGTCGTCCTGAGTAGCGTGCTGTGGCATCACAGCTCACAGCAACCTCCAACTCCTGGGCTCAAACGATTCTCCTGCCTCCGCCTCCCAAGTAGCTGGGACTCCAGGCACCCGCCACAACGATTGGCTATTTTTTGGTTGCAGCCGTCATTGTTGTTTGGCAGGCCCGTGCTGGATTCGAACCCGCCAGCTCAGGTGTATGTGGCTGGGGCTTCAACCACTTGAGCCACAGGAGCCCGAGAGTTTTATTTGTGAACTTTCTGCCTTCTGTTCTACCACTGTTGATTAGGTGTGGGGAATGAGTGTGGAAGGAAAGAGAACTGGCCTTGTACACAGATTGCCAGATCGTTAGGAACCACATCTGAACCCAATGGAGGGGACTGTGCATTCCCTGGGGGCCATGGGTTTTCAGGGGGTGCACTAACTGGATGTGGCTTTGGTTTGATTCCCTGTGGGACTGACGGTGGCAGAGCCTGCTAGCTAAAAATCCATCTCTCCTTCCATAATGTTAGAGGAGGAGCCGAGAATCCGGCTGCCTGACCACAGGAATCTCCCAGCCTCTCTGCGCGGTGAAGCAGCCCTGCGACTAAATTCTTGCCAATAGAATGTGAGCAAAGGGATGTGCGCCTCTTCCTCGCCTGGCACACACGGCACTCAAGCACTCTTTCCTATGAGCTGAGACAGCAATAACCAAAAGACTGAACTACGTTACATATACTGGTTGCATGGGGAAAATAAAAAAGAAAAGGTATGTTGCAGATAGCCTGGCTGTCATGAACCCCTTCTCCCAGTACTATTACTTAAGGAAAAAAAAAAAAAACCCCACATTTTAAAACCACATTATTGTCTGATTCCTTGTCACAGCAGCTGAACCTTTTACTCTGGCTCATACATTCAGATACTCTTGTTAACTAAAGCCCAAACATCTCATCTGATAGCTCACACTATTCTGTATAAAAATGACACAGTCACTCTGTTCATGAGCTACTTGATTGGTACATCAATGCTTAGAAGATACCCACGACTTCCAAGTACCCAGGGAGTTTCCCTTTGCAAGTGGAAAAATTAAGGCCAAGGAGTGGGGTCCTCACTTAGCGGCGCCAATTTTTGCTATATACAATTTTTACAAATAAACACTTTTATAAAGACATACACATCTCTTTCCCCTAAAAATTTAGCTGTATTTGATAACTGCAGAACCAAATGAATACCTGCAGCATCCTTTAAGGTATAAGAATGTCTGAGTAACATGACTGATTGTCTTTTCTAGATGACAATGCAGCAGTTATTCCCAGCATGCCTGATTCAGCAGTTCTAAAGAATCTTTTCTAGGCCTTTTGCCATATGCAATGATTCTATGTGTCTTCCTAACCCTAGGGCAAAAAACAAACAAAAAACCTATACAGCACTTAGCCCACAAGCTAACTAAATATGAGACCCTTGTGCCTGCAAGCCCCTGGTCGACAGCTTTGAAATAGCGTCACTGCAACCTCTTCTGGCCCACAGCTACAGCTCCAAGCGCCAAAACAAACAGCAAACCCTCACGATGCTGGCTCTCTGCTCCGCTCCGACATCAATACCTCAGGCCTGGCTCGGTGAGAGAAACAACCCACAATGAAGCAAACCAGAACACGGCAGGAAAAGAAATGTATCAATACCACCCAAATCACCACAGGACAGACAGGCCTGGTGAGGTATCAAGTTGGGAATCTGAGAAGCAAATTCAGGCTGCATCTTACGTAGACAAAACGCTAAGTCTGAGAAATGCTCGGCTTTTGGCCATGCCACTCTGAACCCTGAACTTGGATCTGTCTCATACCCAAGGTGATAGTCAAAAGGATCATTCTGGGGGGCCTAGGCATGGTGGCTTACCCCTGTAATCCCAGCACTATGGGAGGCCAAGGGGGTGGATTGCTTGAGCTCAGGAGTTTGAGACCAGCCTGAGCAAGAGGGAGATCCCATCTCTACTAAAACTAGGAAAACTAGCCAGGCATTGTCTTACATACCTGTAGTCCCAGCTACTCAGGAGGCTGAGGCAAGGGGATTGCCTGAGCCCAAGGGTTTGAGGTTGCTGTGAGCTATGACGCCACTCTACCCAGGGCGACAAAGTGAGGCAGTCTGGAAACAACCAAACAAACAAAAAACTAAAACTGATCATTCTTCCATGCTGTAGGGTAGTGGGAACTCAGAGCAGAGTAGGAACCATGAGGACGTGTCCTGGGTCCAGATTCTCTGGTTTCAAATCCAGGTTCTGCCACTTAGTTCAGCCACTTGCTGATGCTGTGCAAACTGCTTACCCTCTTTGTGCCTCAGTTTTCTCATTTGTAAATTGGGGGTCTAGGAGCAAATAGATCTTCAAATAATAAAATTATTAATATTATGCCAAAAATATATAAATTGGGGATCACAATAGTGCCTATTTTCTAGGGCAACAGTGAAGATTAAGGGAGTTAACACACATAGGCCCTTCTGACCATAGAAAGCACTCAGTAGCTGGACGCTACTATTATCACAAATTGTTGTCTTAGGATCACTGATGCCCACCCCGCTTGTGGTCCAGAAGAAGGGAAAACTGCAAAGTGTAAGGATGACTATCTAGAAACTGAGTTAGGAATCTGAAAGAGAATGGGGAGGGGCATCCTTCAAACAGTTGCTTAAAAATTACTTGATGCTGATGACATCTTTGGAAGGACAAGGACCACATGCAATATACCAGGCCAGAGGTTGTTTTTGGATTTCAGACTGATGCTGAAAAAGGTTGAATATCATCCTACATCCTTTCCGTGGCCAGAAGAACTAATCAATAACTCAGAACCCAAACCCCCCTGAGCACTCAGAATCACTCCATCACCAGAATGAAAAACAGATAAACCAGTCTGGTAGAGTGTGGCTAAGTGCCAGGCAGTGCTCCACACACCTTGTGAAGGATGTTCTAATGCTGTTTCCCACAGTACCTTAGACCTCTTAAATCTTCCCTATTTTCCTTAAATCCTCCCTCATTACCTACAGATGACGTCACTTCATGTCAATTTTAAGCATTTATTAGGTTACAAGGTATGAATAAAAGTGTGTCTTCAGAATTAGGAGCAAAATTAGGAAGATCATTTTAACGGTTAATTTTAGGTATAAAATTTGACTGGGCTAACAGATGCCCAGAAAGCTGGTAAAACATTTCTAAGTGTGTTTGTCAAGATGTTTCTAGAAGAGATTAGCATTTGACTTAGTGGACTGAATAAAGAAAATCTACCCTCCCCAAGGTGAGTGGGCAGCACCCAATCCATGGAGGGTCCAAACACAAAGCAGAAGTGGAGGAAGGGTGAATTCCCAATCTCTCGAGCTGCGGCATCCATCCTCACCTGCCCTTGGACATCAGAACTCCAGGTTCTTGGGCCTTGGGACTCCAGACTTACATCAGCACCCCTCCAGGTTCTGGGGTCTTTGGCCTTTCCCTGAGAATTGCAACATCAGCTTCCCTTGTTCTCAGACCTTCAGAGGCCTGGATTATATCACTGGCTTTCTGGGGTCTCCAGTTTGCTGATGGCACATCACGGGACGTTGGGCCTCCATAACTGCCTGAGCCACTTACCGCAATGCATCTCCTTCTGTGCATCTATTCATATCCTATTGGTTCTGTTTTTCTGGAAAACCCTGACTCCACAATCATCAGCACCACAGTTAAGCAACGGAAAGAAGCAGGTAAAGCTCTAACATATCCTAACAACAGCTCAGAAGCGCAAGCCTAAGAGGACCGGCACGCTTGCCAACTCTCCTTAAAGGACTAAGAAGTGTTCTCACAGTAAGTGGTGACAGGCATGACACTTGAACTCTGAGCCCTGGCTACTGTGCCCCTCAGTGGCTCTCTAAAGGCTCCACTGTTGTTCACCAGACCAAGGATGTATCCTCTACCGGGCAGTCCTCTCCCAGCTGCCCCTTTCACAACGTGTATGCCAGCGCCCCGCTTTGGCCCGTCTCAACTTCCCAGTGAAGGTGGGTCACACAGCGACACTCTCTTCCCCTGCTTGGTGTGAGGGAGGGCCAGGGTAAGGGTGGGCACAGCCATCCCCAGAGACACACAGGTGTCTCTCCCGAGTTCCTCCCTTTACTATAACTAGACCCAGAGGCTCCTCCGCACAGTGGTTGGGCTGCCTGGTTTCTAGACCACCTAACAGCACTGTCGCACCTGTTAGGACTCGGCACCTGCCTGTGCCCCTTCTCCTTGCCAGCTATGCACCTGCCTACTTCGCCTTTAAAGCAGCTCTGCAGTACTTGGTAGAGTACAAAGAGTGGACTAAGGGGATTATTTTTCTTTTAGAAATAGCTCATCAATTATTAAACTGTCCACTTTCTATTGATAACTGATTTAGAATAATATTATCTGGATTCTCAAATCAGTTATATTCCCCCTAAAATTCTGATCATTCCTCATCTGGAGTGAATTAAGGCACATTCACTGGCTGATGAAGTTGAACCACTAGAGTCCTCAGTGGGCCTGAACAGTGCTACCGAGGGTGGGGAGTGAGGGGAAGGTGCTTGAATTCTGAGGATGAGTGTTAGTTTTCTAGAAAACAAAAACAACAACCCAGCAGTAAAGAACAGCAATCCACAAAATTAGTCTTGCATGACAGAAATATCTTCACTTCTTTTGTTTAAAATCCGTATTTACGTCATTGCCTTTTAGTTTATAATACAGTTTTCTGAATGGAGTTACTCACCAGAAAGGATTTTCCTATTGCTTTACGGCCACTGTGAATACAGCAGTCCTCCTTATCCACGGGCATATGTTCCAAGACCCTCAGCTGATGCCTAAAACCATGAAGAGTCCCCAACCCTATCCATATATGTACACCCTGTTTTTCTCTAGTCTGGGGCGTCCCAGAGTGTAAGGATGACTATCTAGAAACTGAGTTAGGAATCTGAAAGAGAATGGGGAGGGGCATCCTTCAAACAGTTGCTTAAAAATTACTTGATGCTGATGACATCTTTGGAAGGACAAGGACCACATGAAATATACCAGGCCAGAGGTTGCTTACTGGATTTCAGACTGATGCTGAAGAACGTTGAACATCATCCTACATCCTTCCCGTGGCCAGAAGAACTGTCTTCTTTCCTGCCACACATTGGAAGAAGAGTCGTCTTGGCCCACACAGTAAATACCCAAACACTAACAGAAAGCTGATTAGCCAAAAAAAAAAAAAAAAAAAAACCAAAAAAAACCAAAACCCCGGGCCTACTTTTTGTGCCATTGTGATATCTGACACCACAGATAAGCAAAAAAGTCCTCACAAAAACACCACGCGGCCACAGCCGCAGGTTGGACACCCCTTCTTAGTTTAGTCCACATCTATATTGTTTCGTTTATAAATGAGGCACAGTAAGAGATTAATAACACTAAAAAAAAGCTACGTGACTGTGTCCTCCCATTTCAAAATCTCTTAATATTTGCAGACCTCGGCTAACTGCAGGTGACAAGCCATGGAAAGTGAACTGCAGCCAGGGGGAACTCTGGTCCATTTCTATTCTGGTTTAGAAAACAGTCTTCTGACTTGGCTCTCGTGGACTGGTCTGCAGAGTGTGCACACCGTCTAGAGGATGACAGGCAACTGCCACGCTGAGGGCGCAGACCTGGGCCCGGCAGCAGACGGTGCGATGGCCCTGCCTCACCCCGCTCTGCTCTCCGCCACCTTCTTACATGCACCAAGGTCAGGGAACTTGCCTGTCACCTGGACTTGTGGTCTGTGGACACGTGGAATTGGAAACTCGAAAGGGAAAATCCCCATGCCCTGCCCTGAACACGTAACCCTTACCAGCTCATCATACACCCTCCCAGGCTTCCCCGCGTGTGTCAGTGCACATTTGTTCACCCAACCACACCAAGTGCTCACTCTCCACACCAGCACCAAATGGGATGTTTAGGGAAGCCCTCCCCGGGAAAGCACCTGGGAGCCCTCACCTCTACGCCAGCACCCACAGGTGTCCTGCTGAGCTCGGGCCCCAAACCTGCTCAGCCCACAGCTCCATGAACCGCAGCACCATCCTTCCTCTTTCTCAGGCCCGAAGGATCTGGATTGTCTCAGTTCAGCTTCTCACATACGCCACAATCAGTGTGCCAGGAAATCCTGAGCCCATGTGGACCCCAAACCTCACCACTTCTCACCACAGCAGGCAGGGAGCTTGTGAAAACCGCGCAGAGCAGGCATCGTTCTTAGCTCAATGCTCTGCTAAGCCCCGACCTCTGGGCACCTGCCCTGCCTCTCTGACACCGTCCACTGCTCTCCCCTGGCTCTGGCCCCTCCTTGTCTGCCTCGAGCACATCACATATTCCCTGCATGGGCCACACAGGTGCTGTACGATCCTCACCCCAAGAATCTTGGCTAAAAGGGTGCCTTCCTTGGGAGGGCTTCCCTAAACATCCCATTTGGAATCATCTCACCCCTCACCCCCAGAACTCCTGCCACCCTGCTTCACTGTCTCCAGAGCACCTAGACTTTATTTTATCTATTTTACTCACAAACTTTCTTCTTTCACTAGATGTAAAATCCATGACGGTGGGGAGTTTGATATTTTATTCCCCGCGTTAGCCCCAGTGTTTAAAACAGGGCCTGGTGGCTCGGCGCCTGAGGCTCAACACCTGAGCTGGCGGGTTCGAATCCAGCCTGGGCCCGCCAAACAACAATGACGGCTGCAACCAAAAAATGGCTGGGCGTTGTGGCGGGCGCCTGTAGTCCCAGCAACTTGGGAGGTGGAGGCAGGAGATTCACTTGAGCCCATGAGTTGGAGGTTGCTGTGAGCTGTGATGCCACGGCACTCTATCAGGGTGACAGCTTGAGGCTCTGTCTCAAAAATAAAATAAAAAAAAATAAAACAGGGCCTGGTGCATTGGAGGGTACTCCAAAACTATTGGGAAGAATGGGTGAAAAGTGCATGCTATGAAATGGAAATGCAGGATTTAGAAAAGCCTTGGCCAGAGGAAACACAGATGGGCACAGCACATGCTAACCGGCATACAGCCACTGCCGACAATAGTGAGAGTGAGTGACTCTGACCCTGGGGTCAGGACGGGGGCCTTGGATTAAGTACACTGCCAGAGGCTGGAAGGCAAAGGGCAACCACCAGCAGGAGTAACCAGGTGAAAAGGAATCAAAACATTAGTGGAGAGGAGTAAGAGGCACAGAGGCGCTCGCAGAGGGGCACAGGGCATTCGGCTGAGAGGGGACGGGGGAGGTGAGGTAGGACAGTGTCGGCTGCCAGGCTGCAGGGCTCAGGAAAGGGCTGGCGGGGACGTCGCCCTGGGGTAACACCAAGGACTCCTTTACTTATTAGGTGAAGACGGATTTGGAGGGTCCAGTCTGCTCTGTGTCGCAGGAGACCAGGTTAGGAGGTCACAGGAAGGGCTGCCACCCTCCTAGTCCCCAATCACCGTGCTCTGCCTGGGGGGTGCTCTGGTTTGAAATGGGAAGCCACACTGGATGCGGCCAGTCCTGGTCCGTAACCGACCAACATGAAGTAACCTGGAGAGACCACAACACTAACCATTGTTGAAACTGCTGCTGACAGGACGGGAGTAAGCACAGAGCGCACCGGGGCGTCAGTCTGGGCTCACGGCACCAGACACTGTGTTGCCTGCTGAGCTGAATGACAAACTTGCAAAGGCAAAGAGATGCTTCCAGGTTTCTTAGAGATACAGAGGAAGTGCGGCATCTGAATGCATGAAATTAAAATGTGTGCTGCCCTGACAGGCATCAGATAGCAACGAGTACATCCTTAAGCTCCACATCAGGAAAACACAACCAAAGGAAAGACAGGTGTTAAAGTTACTGAATGACACATATTAAAGCTGGTAAGGCAGGTCTTATTCAGGACCACAGAGACAGGGGGAGGGATCACTGCGATGGGGTCTGCAGTGGGGGAGAGACTGGGCTCAACTCCAGCATACAAGTGGGAATCCTATAGTCCGGGAGCAGGGAGGGGGTCGGTGGATGGAAAATTACTAAGAGGAAATGTTAGGGGTCAGGGGTCCAGGGATCTTGGCTAAACCAACTCAAGGAGATTCAAGCTGAAGGCAGCCTGGGGTGATCAGACAGCACTCAGGGGATGGTGGAGGACAAGGAGCCCAATCAGATATGGAGGGTAACCAAATATCAGAGGCTGGGGTTTTTCTGCTAAAGCTGGGTTTAACAAGGCAGTGACAGACAGGCCTAGGAGAAGGTTAGGGAGCCCTGACTAAAGTTTGGTCAAACAAAGAATCTTTGTCAGAGAGTAGGGTCAAAAGAACCTATTTTATTAAAATACAACAACTCTTAATAAAAACACGACCATAATTCAAAATTAGGTTGCAGAATCTAATATAAGGGGACCTCAGAAGGTTTTTTTTCTTTTTGAGACAGAGCCTCAAGCTGTCGCCTTGGGTAGAGTGCTGTTCCATCACAGCTCACAGCAACCTCCAACTCCTGGGCTCAAGCAATTCTCCTGCCTCCACCTCCCAAGTAGCTGGGACTAGAGGCGCCTGCCACAATGCCTGGGTATTTTTTGGTTGCAGCCGTCATTGTTGTTTGGTGGGCCTGGGCTGGATTTGAACCCGCCAGTTCAGGTGTATGTGGCTGGCACCAAGCCTCAAAAGTTATTCATTCTTGGATTTCTTTTGCAGCAAAAAAAAAAAAAAGTTATGTTCTTTCTCTTAATTGTACATTTAGGTAGACACTGTGGATTTCTAAAAAGAGAGGTGTGTGTTGGGAACCCCACATTTCATCCTCTCTGAATAACTAGCCCTTTTCTTTTTCTTTCTTTTTTTTTATTAGAGACAGAGTCTCACTTTGTCACCCTCAGTAGAGTGCGGTGGCATCACAGCTGACAGCAATCTCCAGCTCTTAGGCTTAGGCGATTCTTTTTGCCTCAGCCTCCCAAGTAGCTGGGACTACAGGTGCCCACTACAACGCCCGGCTATTTTTGTTGTTGTTGTTGTTGTTGTGGTTGTTGCAGTTTGGCTGGGGCCAGGTTCAAACCCACCACCCTCAGTATATGGGGCGGGTGCCCTACTCACTGAGCCACAGGCGCCGCCCTTGCCCATTTCTTTTAAATCGCAAATTACCTGCAGTGTTCTCTAGTTTCTTCAGAAAACCACCCAAGTAATTGTCTCTATTATGTCTCTCCTGCTTATTTATATAGTCACTTCATTTACTAGACAAGTGTTCATTTACTAAGTGCCTTCCCTGGGTCAGGTGTTGTACTGAGTAAAGTGGAAGGCAAGGACTCTGACCTCAAGACATCCGCAGGAGACAGACGCAATTAAATAATCACAAATGCAAATGAGGTAACTTTCATAATACAAACAAGCTCTACAAAGCCCAAAGTGAAGTAGACAAAACCCCACCTGAGGAAGCTGAGGTGACATTTAAGATGGTCTAGCACAGCGATTCTCAACCTGTGGGTCACGACCCCTTTTAACAATGAAAATACATTGTGGCATTAGGAAGGTTGAGAACCACTGGTCTAGGAGGAATTCACCAGGCAGATAAACCTAGAAGGGCATTCTGGGTAAAAAACGGCTTGATAAAGCCAGAGCAACAGGATGTGATTGTGAACCAAAGGAGAAGGATTACAGCACAGCTGAGGTCCCGGGGGAGCAGGAGGCTACAGCAATGTTCCTGGACAGAGACACAGGTACTGTGACAACCGCAACTGGGAGACAGCAAATGGATGAATTCAAGAAGTATCTCAGAGGTAGGAGGTGAAAGTAGAAAGCATGCTTGAGGCATTTCATTCTTCAAAACACAGCTGAGACAGGGCCTGTAGCGCCCACCTTTCAATGAAGAGAAGAGAATTCCTGAGGGAATTTACAGGTTTGGAATAAACTGGTAAACTTCTTTACCACTTTGGGCTTGGTAAAGGAGAAAAAAATTATTGCATTGATAGGATCTGTAGATTCTGTTATAAAAGAGAGGTATGTAAATAAGGGCATTCTGGGGATCTAATCAATGCTAAAATTGAGTAATAAAACCAGAAGGGACTGTATTGTTTCTAAAGTCTAGTTCAGTGAGTTTTCTTTACTTCAAGAGGCCGCAAACCAGAAAACCTAATTAAAGATGGGAGGAGGGAGAGACAAGATTTACAAGAGATAAAGATTTATGAAAACTCAATAATCAGAATAAAGAAAGTGGCTAGAATAGCTCTTCAATTAAAGGATAACATTCCATTCTTTGTTTTTCATTGTTAAACAAAGATAAAAGAGATATAAATCCTTTTTCTCAGTCAAGAAAAGGCTTAACAGCTTCTGATTACAGTTATGAATGACACTCTCCACAAGGGACGGACATCAGTCTGTTCTCCTAAGTGCCCACAAGACAAGCCCCACATTCAGCTCTTAGAGGCCATGTGATCACAAGCATACAGCTGCTTGGAGACCATGTGACCATATGCGCACAGCTCCTAGATATCATATGATCACGTGCACACACCTCCTGGAGGCCATATGATCACGTGCATACAGCTCCTGGAGGCCATGTCATCACATGCACACAGCTCCTGGAGGCCATGTCATCACATGCACACCGCTCCTAGAGGCCATATGATCACATGCACACAGCTCCCAGAGGCTGTATGATCACATGCACACAGCACCTGGAGACCATATGATCACATGTGCACAGCTCTTGGAGGCCATATGATCACATGCACACAGCTGTAGAGGCCATATGATCACATGCACACAGCTCCTAGGGACCATATGATCACATGCACACAGCTCCTGGAGGCCATATGATCACATGCACACAGCTCCTGGAGGCCGTATGATCACATGCACACAGCTCCTGGAGACCATATGATCACATGTGCACAGCTCTTGGAGGCCATATGATCACATGCACGTAGCTGTAGAGGCCATGTTATCACATGCACACAGCTCCTAGGGACCATATGATCACATGTGCACAGCTCCTAGAGGCCATGTGATCACATACACACAGCTCCTAGAGGTCATATGATCACACACACACAGCTCCTAGAGGCCATATGATCACATGCACACAGCTCCTGGAGGCCTTGTGATCACATGCACACAGCTCCTGGAGGCCGTAGGATCACATGCACACAGCTCCTGGAGACCATATGATCACATGTGCACAGCTCCTGGAGGCCGTATGATCACATGCACACAGCTCCTAGAGACCATAGGATCACATGTGCACAGCTCCTGGAGGCCGTATGATCACATGCACACAGCTCCTAGAGGCCATATGATCACAAGCGCACAGCTCCTGGAGGCCATATGATCACATGTGCATAGCTCCCGGAGGCCGTATGATCACATGGGTACAGTTCCCGGAGGCCATATGATCACATACACACAGCTCCCAGAGGCCATGTGATCACATGCACACAGCTCCTGGAGGCCATATGATCACATGCACACAGCTCCCAGAGGCCATATGATCACATGCACACAGCTCCTAGAGGCCATATGATCACATGTGCACAGCTGCTCACCTCCTGAGAAGGCAGGTGGCTGTTGCTCCAGCCATTGCTCCCTAGGTTCTAGCATCCATGCTCATGGCCTGGCAGAGAAGATGGCAGAGACAAGCCTGAAAGCCCATTTCTCAGGCAAAGGAAAAAGAACTTTTACAGGAAA
Organism: Perodicticus potto; assembly: GCA_963574655.1. Lineage (NCBI taxonomy): Eukaryota > Metazoa > Chordata > Mammalia > Primates > Lorisidae > Perodicticus > Perodicticus potto. Next base: position 11,010 of record CAUYRH010029193.1, on the reverse strand, counting down.
ATACAGGAATACATTTTTGGGGTGGAGGCAGAGAAAACAAGGGCAACTAAGTATGTTTGAATCCAAAGAAAGTCCAATAATCTGTAGAGCGAATTTCTTCCTGCAGTCTATGCTAGATCCTTCTGCTAAATTGGCCTGCTACTCGGCCTTTGGAATCAACCTACCTTGAAAATATTTCCTAGGGAAATAAAAACAATAATAATGACAACAGTGGTGATATGAGATACTGGTAGCAATTAACATACCACATGCCTAGTATTCAGCCAAGTACTTTACACAGATTCTCTTATTAATCCCTCATACCAACTCTATAAGGTAGAGACTATTCTGATTGCCAGTTTACAAATGAGAATATAAAAGTCTTACAGAGATTTAATATGGTACTAGGGACACACAGATATTAAGTGGTCAAGTCCAAGCACTCGGACTGTTATTGCTACATTCTACTAAACTTTATTGTCCTTTATCAAACTTATCACCTACAAAAACCTCTCAATTGATTATAATACTTAAATGACATTCCAAGTAATTAAATTTAGATGGCTTTCCTTTTGATTTTTACCAATAATCTTTGTAAAATCTTTCCTACCTCAGTAAAGACAACATATGGAGCAAAATTATGCCTTTCACTGGTGACTCAGGGTCTTCTGTTAAGAATCATGATTTGGTCTCTCCTGGGATGTCTTTCCAGTGTCATTCTTATCCATTTTTCTAGAAACAATTCCATTGTTGGCCAATCAGGAAGGGTGTCCCTCAGTCCCCAGCCAATACCATGTTTCTTTATTTCCTTGTTTTTTACAAAAAACTGCCCATGCCTCCTATTGTTTACTTCAGAGAATAAACCTGGGGAATAATCCGAATCAGACATGTGGATATCGTATCTCTGTAATGTGTCATCTTGGCTCACCTGAACTGTGTGTCCAAGAATTTTCTTACCTATACATTCCTGGTGAGAGTGGTCACAAGAGACATTTGGACATGAAAGTAAAGCAGCAGCCCTTAAAAGAATAAACAGGCACAGCAATCCCAGCACTCTGTGAAGCCAGGCAGGTGGATCGCCTAAGCTCAGTACTTCGAGACCAGCCTGAGCAAGAGTCAGACGCTGTCTCTAAAAATAACCGCGTGTCGTGGCTGCGCCTATAGTCCAGATACTCGGGAGGCTGAGGGAAGAGGATCACTTGAGCTCAAGAGTTTGAGGTTGCTGTGAGATATGACCACAGCACTCTACCAGGAGCAACAAAGTGAGACTCTGTCTCCATAAAAATAAATAAATAAATGTTGATTTTGAAGTAACCTTTAGGTGTACAACCGTTTCGTTCTCACTCTCAGAAGTCAGGGCAGCGCTGTTCTCTCTTCCCCAGATGCTCCTTCAGCCTCTCACACTGCTGAGCAGGGAGGGTGCTTAGCTCCTTGGCAAAAGGCACCCTCCTTCTGCAGCAGACCCGTGCCATCAAGGTGAGCAGATAGGACTAATGCAGCTCTAGTGTCCCTGTGGGTCCCGGTTTATGCTCCTGAGTCCCAGCGTGTGCCTGTGACAGCGTGTCGCTTTGTTCCCCCCCAGCTCCTCCTTCCCATCCATCTCTCCCTTCCGCCTCCCTGCCCAGTGGATTTCAAGCTGCAGCATCAGGACTGAAGACTACAGACTGCTTAGCCAGCTCTACAGCTGCGTAAGTTCAAATCCCTGCAACCTCGGTGCTGGGTGTGCCCTTCTCTTTGAACCCCAACTGACACTGATAGGAAAGGCTTGAAAGCTTGAATCCAATGAAAATTTTACCTTTGGATGGCAAAGTCTGATAATTTATTCATAGCCGGAAGCTGGGTTCAAGGAAAGAAGGAAGGAAGATAAAGAAAGAGCAAGGAGGGAATGAAAGAGGTCAGGGGAGCTGAAAAAAAAATGAAAGCTAATGTAATACATGTCTACTTTGTGCCGGGCACCAGGCCTGGTGCTAGAAATGCAGAGATCAATGATAACCTTAGACCCTGTAATCGATGGGGGAGGAAGACTCTTAAAGAGCTAACTGTAATAGAGTAAGTGGTACATAAGTGGCAGGAATAAAGTACTGAGGGAACAGGGAAAAGGAAGTCATTAATTTCATCTGCGTGCCCAGAGAAGGCTCTGCAGTACTGACGCTGGGCCAGGAAAGATGAGTAATTCACCAGTGCAGGGCTTCCCACGCTTTAGCAGACATCAGAATCAGAGACTGCTGGGCCCTACCTGTGAACTTCTGGCTCAACAGGTGTGGGATGGAGCTGGAAAATTTGCATTTCCAGGTTCCCAGGGAAAGCTGATGCTTCTAACCTGGGGACCACACATTGAGAACCACAACTCTAGAACAGACAGGTGGTGAGAGGGAAGAAGAGGGCGGGAGAGGGGAGGAGAGGGGAGAAGGGGCTAGGGAAGGGGAAGGGAGGGAGAGGGCAGACACTCCAAAGGGCCGTTCTCAGCCTGTGGGTCATGAGTCACAGGAACTGTATTAAAGGGCCGCTATTAGGAAGGGTGAGAACCACTGCTCTCAAGTCAGCAGGGACAAGAGGAGAGAGGCACAAAAATTCATTCACAATTTCCTTCTGCTTCCCACAGCCTTCTCTCTTCTCCCCTCTCCCCCTTACTATTTCTACTAGCATTCCTTTGCCCTCTTTACCCACCACCTTGGATAAACTCATTGTTGTGGTATCTCTTAGGCACGAAAGTAGAGATGTTGAGAAGCCAGGAGACCACCGGCCGGAGTCAGGGTGATGTGGGAGTCGAAGCAGAGCAGTGACAGAGGCAGGGGAGACAGCACCCAGGGAGTGTGCAGAGGAGGGAAAAGGGCAGGGCCCAGCTGGGGACGGAGGAAGGTGGGCGGCGTGGTCAGAGGGACGGCTGAAGGAAGCCAAGGAAAGATTTCTAGAAGGAAGAGGAGGTCGGCTGCCTCAAATGCCGCAGGTCAAGGTGAGGGCTGCAGAGCAGTTTCGGTGGAACTCGGGAGACAGGTCTCGCCACAGGATGGGGGCTGACGAGGACAGGGGCAGGGGCTGAAGTGAGTGCGGGCTGCCATGGAGAGAAACTTGGCTGTGCTAGGAAGGAAAGATGTGCCGTCATGAGGAAAAGGAGACTAGATAAAGGTCAAGAGAGAAGGTCGCCTTGCCAAATACAGAGTCAACACATCTCGTGGCCAGTGGGAAAGAAGTGAGAGGCTGAAAATAGGGCGAGCGGGAAGAGCACACAATGGCTCCAGATCCCGCAGGGAGAACACACCCTTCTCGGCCACAGGACAGAAGAGCCCAAATGGGACGTGAAAAGCTCAGTTAGCTCGAGCCTGAAAATGTCCATTTCCTCTGTGAAAGTGAAAGGCAAAGACATCTCCTGAGAGAAGGGAGGTGAGGGCGAGAAGGCAGTGAGGGACGAAGGGGCCTGAAGAGACAGGAGGGTGTGGGGCCGTCACCGAGCTTGAGGAGGGCGAGTGGACTTATAAAAGCCATCCTGTTCTGTACTGAGGGCCCAGATGCGGCTGGAGAGCCCATTTGTCCCCACAGTTCTCTCCAGCTGTTACCAGCAGCCAACAGGCAGGGGCTGGCGCTGGCAGCTGGATCCAAGGCGGGGCAGATGCAGCCAACAGGGGGAGCCCCGCGGGGGACGTTCCAGGGAGTCAGGCTGGAGCCACTGAGATGGGAGCAGCAGGAGAGACAAGACAAGGGAAACGAGCAAGTCTGGGGGTCTGGAGGGGCTCCGCGTAGAGGCCTCTGCGATCCTCAGGAGACGTGCACAGTTAGTATACAACTGGCCGCTCAGAAGAGAGGCTGAGGTTAAAGACAGGGGTTCCCCAGCTGCGTAGAGGTGCTGACTCAAGTCCAGGAGTTGTTTACAGCAGCACAGGCGGACTGTGTAGGATGAGAAAAAGGATGGGGCCATGGAGGAAGGGGGGCTGAAAGGTAGGCAAGGAAGTAGATGAAAAGGAGGAAAGAACATTGTCACGAAAGTCAAGGGAAGAAAAGTCGCCAGACAAGAGGTGGTCAACAATGCATATGTCCCCCAAGCTCAGCAAGACCGCAACTGTGAAGAGTCCCCTGGATTCGGCAATCCAGACAGAGGTCACTGGTGACACCGGCACGAAGGGTTTAGTGGCTCACTGGGTCAAAACCCAGACGACAGCTGAGTAGAGAACAAATAGGAGGAGCTTTGGCTGTGAACAAACAGCCTCTCAAAGGAGAGTCAGTGTCAACGGTCTTTTTTTGAGGAAGCGAAGGCAACACTGGGTACAGGCCGATGCTAAAGGTCCGGCAGAGAATTGGAAAGAGCGTGAAAAAGACGACGAGATGACAGGCTTGTGTGGGAAAGGAATTCTCATTACCCTGATAGGAAGGCAGCCGGCTTAGAAAATCAGGTCGGAAACCAGATTCCTGAGTGCCGTGCCCACGATCCTGACCTAGGGGAAGCCCCAGGTCACACTTGGGCTCACTGCCCCATTCCAGCCACACTGAGAAGGCTAAGAAAAGCTTTTTGCAACTGTGTAGGAGCTAAACTCACATCTGGTTGGTCTCCATTCTCCTTTCCTCTCTATGAAGTCCTCCCTCACCCCTCCACTCCTCCCCTTTCTCAAGGCCCCTCACCCCGGTTCTATGCCAGAACCTCTGTTTGCTTATCATGTCAGCAAACTTTTAATAACAATGACAGTGCTAGTGAGAATGCACACTGGCCCGCAACTCCTTCTGGATTCGTCAAATAGGTGGGAGGCAGCAGCCCAGGCTGTGCTCAGCTGTGCTCACCACTAAACTGGTGGTTTTAGATATTTTTATTGTAGTAGAGAAAGAAGGGAAGAAAGGGAAAAAGTTGCACCCTCTTCATGAATTTAGGAAAAAAACATATAAGGAATCTCTGAGGGTCACAAAAGGAAAAGCAACAATCAATGAATTAAAAAAAAGAAAGAGCAAAATGAACGCAAAGGAATCCTACAGCTACTTCTTAAACTTAAACCACTAACTCTACCACAGAAAATTGGCGTATCAAGTGTCATCAAAAGAAAAATGTAAAACATTGTATTAAAAAGTATCTACAATATATATTTGTACTGATTGGTACGTGTGTGTGTACACATATGTATACACATATCTATACACATGATCCTCCTGCCTCAGCCTCCCCAGTAGCTGGGAGTATACACATGCACTACCACGCCTGGCTAATTTTGTATTTTTTTGTGGAGATGTGGTCCCCTTAGGTTGCCCAGGCTGGTCTCAAACTCCTGGCCTCAAGAAAGCCTCCCTCCCATCTTCACTTCCCAAAGTGCTAGGATTTCAGATGTGAACCACTAAGGCCTATCTATAACTTTAAGTGACAGCTTCATTGACAACAATCCAAAATAATTCTTGTAGATAGATATGCAAGTTATGTCTGTCAGGTAGAAGTTCAATTGATTCTCCCTTCTCCACCCTCCTACAAAATGACTTTTACTCCATTTGCACATTCATTTTCATATTGTTTACCTGCAGTTCCATATGGTTGATCTATAAATGTGTCTGTTTTTCAAATTCTCTTTTGAACTGGTTATAACATCTGCTTGGTTCCCTCACTGATTAATAAGTGCAATAAAGTAACTAAAGTGTTCATTTTTGTATCTGTATAAGAGCTATTTTTTTCTTAAAATTATCTTTTATTTATTTTATTTTTTTGAGACAGAGTCTTAAGCTGTCACCCTGGGTAGAGCTCACAGCAACCTCAAACTCTTGGGCTTAAGCGATTCTCTTGCTTCAGCCTCCCAAGTAGCTGGGACTACAGGCGCTCACCACAACACTTTGCTATTTTTTAGTTGTAGTTGTCATTGTCTGGCAGGCCAAGGCTGGATTCGAACCCACCAGCTCCGGTGTATGTGGCTGGTGCCCTAGCCACTGAGCTACAGGCGCCGAGCCTAAAATTATCCTTTAATAGTTTCAAACATTTATGGAAAAGCTAATTTTAATGTTAAATAAATTATTCTAGAATATGGAAAAAATATGAAAAGGTACCCAAAGTTTTTTGAAAACAGATTATTCCTGATGCCAAAAACTGATAAGCATATCTCCCAAAAAAGAAAACTATAAGACTAATTTTATTTCTGAATAAAGATAAAAGATTATCTACTCTCGAAGTTTTGAACAGAGGCAGTTTTACAGTTCTTTACCAGATTATTTTCACATATCCACGGTGTATGCCTTTAAATAAACAACAACGGAAGATATCAACAATTACTGTCCTTATATGTCGTGGGGACGTTTACCTGTTGGTACTTCAGAAAAGATCTTTTTGGGCTCTATAATCTCAATATAGATTGTTCATCAGGCAGCCTCCCCTGAAACATGCCAGTAAGGACTTTGATAATATTTTTAAATGACCCCAATTTAAGGAGTATTTGGCCAAATTTGTAAAAATAAGGAAGACTTTAAGGCCAAAGCACATTCACATCCTCAATGAATTATAAAGTCACAGACATGTCATCTGATCAATTAAAGAATGTAAATCAGGACAAAAGTTTCCCGTCAACACAGGTTTCAATACCAACAAATCTGATTTGTTCTAGAAAACCATCTGGAACTTTCACATTACTGAATTTAGTTATATATTCAAAACCAAAGTTGGTGCCTTACCCCTAATCCCCTTTGAAACCTTGGTTTTAGCAACTACAGTTTTGCCAGACAAGCTACTTTTTACAACTAAAACTCTCACAGTTAGTGAGAAATTGCTATTCTAGGGAATAAATTTTAGAATATATAAAAAGAATAAGCCATCATAACTTGAGTATGAGTTACTTTGGAAGGATGAGGATGGGTTAGGAATTTCATTAATATATGCATTTTTTAAAGAAAGGAAAGTATCAAAAGGCAGTGAATAAGGTTCTATACACATTCCATATTGTTTTTAAAAAGCAGCTTTAAGAAGACTAGGAATAGAAGGCTATTTCCTTGACATAATTTTTAAAAAGATCTAAAATAAACAGCCAGAGGCTGGGTGTGGTGTAAACCCAGAACTTTGTTAGGCCAAGGCAGAAGGATCATTTGTGGTTAGGAGTTTGAAACCAGCCTCAGCAACAAAGCAAGACCCCCTGGCTCTGCAAAAATAAAAAAATTAGCCAGAAGTAGAGGTGTGCACCTGTCTTCCTCGCTTCTAAAAAGGCTGAGGCAGGAGGATGCTTGCACCCAGGAGTCTGAGGCTACAGTGAGCTATGACCGCACCACTGCACTCTAACCTGGGCAACAGGGTGAGACCTTTTCTCTCAAAAAATATATAAATAAAATAAATAGCTAGCACCATTCTTAACCATGAAACCATAACAGAGGCAGTCCCTTTAAAATCAGGAATAAATTATGGGTGGGTTCTTTTCAGTGTTTATTCAGCAATGTTCTGGAAGCTTTGGACAATATGGTAACACATAAACCAGAAATAACCGGTTTAGTATTGTGAGAGACAAAGCCAAAATCATTTGTTTCCAGGTGATAGCCTTGTTTACTAACCACTTCCTCATTTCACACCTGCAAAAGGTTTAAATGAAAAACTATTAGATTTAACAAGAGAGCTGAGCAAAGTGGTTGGATACAAAACAAACTTCTAAAAATCAATAGCTTTCCTATGTACTGGCTGTAACAACTGCAAAATATAACAGAAAAGACAACCTGTTAACACTGAGCAAGATGTAACACTTGAAGGGAAAACCCAAATAAGCACGGAGACAGTAAGAAGTCATCAGTTCTGTATAAATTACTTCGCAGAAACTTACCCCTAAAGAAGGTCTAAGGATCACTGCCTGAAAAATTGCTTATTAGCATGCAAATTTCCAGGCTTCAGCCTGGCTTCTAGAATCAGAAGGAGGGGGAGGGTAAGTTTTCAAGAAACTTCTCTTCTTAACATGCTCCCCAAGTAACTCTCACATGCATTAAGGTTTAGAAACCACAGCTTTATGTTGCCTTCATAAAATTCCACTAACATTCCCACTTCATCTGGGATGAGAGCAGTGAACAAACGGCCCTAACACATGTTAAAGTACATTACACACTAAAGCGTAAAGTATGCCCCTAAAGTACATCAGAAACAGAAACACCAGTGATAAAAGTAATGTGGTATTATACAAAGCAAACAAATCAACAAAACAGAATCAACAGCCCCGAGACAAACTCCTACAGATGTTACGGAAGTAAAATAAATCCTTTCTGTGTCAGTTACCGCACCGCCAAAAACTACTGTATCATTTACCATCCAGTCTGGAGACTTTGTTTAGAAAGGTCTGATGCCATGTTTGTCTTAGTCCGTTTTCTGCTGCTCTAAGAGAATTCCACAAACTAGGTAATTTATAAAGAATAGAAGCTTATAGGTAGGTGTGGTGGCTCATGCCTGTAATCCCAGCAATTTGGGAGGCTAAAGTGGAGGATTGCTTGAGGCCAGGAGGAGTCTGAGATCAGCCTGGGCAACAAGTGAGAACATGGCTCTAAAAAAAAAAAAAAAAAAAAGGCATACGGATAGGTTTGCTCGCATTAGGCAAAACTTCCATAAAATTTTCATGGCAAATGACAAGCTGGGAAAATATTTACAAGCAATATGTATTTCCACTTACACAAAATAGGTATGGGTTGAAAGGGGTCCCTCCAAAAGTTAGGCCCAAGGCCTGATCACTAACACCTGTGACTGTAAGCTTGCTCGGAAATAATCTTCACAGACACAGTTAGTTAGGACCTTGAGAAGAATCATCACGATTTAGAGTGGACCCTGAATCCCATGATGGGTGTCTTTCCTAGAAGAAGAGAGGAGAGACACACAAAGAAGGCAGCCTGGTGAAAACAGAGGCAGGGGCGGCGCCTGTGGCTCAGTGAGTAGGGCGCCGGACCCTTATACCAGAGGTAGTGGGTTCAAACCTGGCCCCAGCCAAAAACTGCAAAAAAAAAACCCAAAAAAACCGGAAGCAGAGGTCAGAGTGACGCTGCCACACCCTGGGGAGGCCAGAAACCGCCGGACCTGGAAGAAGCAAGGAGGACTGTCCCCCTAGAGCAGTGGTTCTCAACCTTCCTAACGCCGCGACCCTTTAATACAGTTCCTCATTTTCGTTGCTACTTCATAACAATGACAACTGCAACCAAAAAATAGCCGGGCATTGTGGTGGGCGCCTGTAGTCCCAGCTACTCGGGAGGCTGAGGCAAGAGAATCGCTTAAGCTCGAGAGCTTGAGGTTGCTGTGAGCTGTGATGTCACCGCACTCTACCCAGGACAACATAGTGAGACTCTGTCTCGAAAAATAAAAATAAAAAAAAAATGGGGGGGTGGGGAGGAAAGACATTTGATTCTCATTCCTTACAAAGTATGTAGGAAAACTAGGGATAGAAGGGTTCTATAATGAGTATCTTTCTTTCAAACCATTAGCCAATATCATTCTTTGGTGTGAAAGGAGAATTTTCCTATTAAACAAAACTAGGATGAGTAAATAGTATTACCTTGATTATTAACACTGTTTTGGCAGTTTTTAACCAATTCAATAAGATAAGAGACAGAAATAAGGGGTCTAGTCAGTAGAAATACTGAGATGGAATTATAATCTGCAATAGTAAGATCAGGAAATTGATTAAAATATTATTGGAATTACTGAGTGTGCATATAAAGGGTCAGATAAAAGATAAAAATCCAAGCGGCTTGTAATTATATAGAAAAAACATGAAACAGATTTACAATAGCAACAAAACTCAAAATATCAAGCACTAACTATAATAAGCAATGTATATGAACAAGTCACACAGAACTCTACTAAAAGGCAAAAAAAAAAAAAAAACCCTCAAATAAATGTACCTGGATGGTAAATTAGAATGCTGTGAAGAAAAGCCACTCTTGCCAGATTAATTTAGAGATATCAGGGAATTCAATAGAATAACTTAAAGAGATTAATTTGGAATTTGATAGTGTTTTCCAACATTCCCCTGGAATAACTGTTGAAACGCATACCTACGTAGCTAAATCCCTTTTTAAAATCTACTTAATAATCTTGAAGAAAGTTATTTTTATGTGGAGATTGACAAAATAAGCCATTCAATGTCTCCACTCAGCTTTTTAAATTAGCATTTCATTGGGTGGAAGGCTTCAAGACTGAAGTGTATTTTCTTAAAAAGGTTTTGCTTTTTTCTCCCCTGAGCATTACTATTATTGTTATTTGTACTTTATTCCTTTTTATCCTGGCTAATTTCCTCTAAGGAAATGTGCTCTTTACAAAGCTTTGTAGTTATTTAAAAGAAGTATGCACTGAAACCTTTTAATTTACGTATTGAAGTACATTTGGGGCCTGGCAGTGCTGACTCACATCTGTAATCCTAGCACTTTGAGAGGCTAAGGCAGGAGGATCTTGAGGCCGGGAGCTCAAGACCAGCCTGGGCAATCAGGAGACCTCATCTCTACAGAATATTATTTTAAAATACTTTAAGTACATTTTTATACTGACATAAAGATAGGCTGATTGTTGTCATGTGCTGTTTTTTTATGGACAGATTAAAAACTATACAGATTTACGGTATACAGTATGATTTTTTTTTGTTTTGGGGTTTTTTTAAAATTAAATAATAGCTACGTACATTAGTGTAATCAAGGGGTACAATGTGCTGACTTCATATACAATCTGAAATGTTTTCATCAAACTGTTTAACATACCCTTCATGGCATTTTCTTACTTATTGTATGAAGACATTTGTATTCTGCATTTAGTAAGTTTCGCCTGTGCCCTTCTAAGATGCACCATAGGTGTGGCCCCACCAATTACCCTCCCTCCACTCCAACCTCCCCTCTCCTCTCCCTTCCTATATTCTTGTGCTATAGATGGGTTATAGCCTTCATATGAAACCTTTAAATTAGCTTCATAGTAGGGCTGAATACATTGGATACCTTTTCTTCCATTCTTGAGATACTTTGCTAAGAAGAATATATTCCAGCTCCATCCATGTAAACATGAAAGAGGTAAAGTCTCCATCTTTCTTTAAGGCTGCATAGTATTCCATGGTATACATGTACCACAATTTATTAATCCATTCGTGGGTC
>CAUYRH010029192.1:0-58385 GCA_963574655.1 Perodicticus potto | reverse complement strand
AAATCATAATTGTGTACATTGGTGCAATCATGGGGCACAATGTGCTGACTTTATATACAATCTAAAATATTTTCATTAAACTATTTAACATAGCCTTCACAGCCTTTAAATCACTATATGAAGACATTTATATTCTACTTTTAGTAATTTTCCCTTGTACCCTTGTAAGATGCACCGTAAGTGTGATCCCACCAATTATCCTCTCTCCTCCCGTCCTCCCTCCTCCCCTCCCCTCCCTTGCCCCTTTCCCCATTTCTTGTGCTATAACTGGGTTTTAGCCTTCATATGAAAGCCATAGATTAGCTTCATAGTAGGGCTGAGTACATTGGATACTTTTTATTCCATTCTTGAGATACTTTGCTAAGAAGAATATATTCCAGCTCCATCCATGTAAACACAAAAGAGGTAAGGTCTCCATCTTTCTTTTTTTTTTTTTTTTTGTGAGACAGAGCCTCAAGCTGTCACCCCGAATAGAGTGCTGTGGCATCACAGCTCACAGCAACCTCCAATTCCTGGGCTCAAGTGAGTCTTTTGCCTCTGCCTCCCAAGTAGCTGGGACTACAGGCGTCCACCACAACGCCCGGCCATTTTTTGGTTGCAGCTGTCATTATTGTTTGGCGGCCCGGGCTGGAATCGAACCCGCCAGCTCAGGTGTACGTGGCTGGCGCCTTAGCCCATTGAGCCACAGGCGCCGAACCTATTTTTAATATATATATACATATTTTTATAATTTCTTTTTTCCTTTTTTTTTTTTTTTTTTTTGAGACAGAGCCTCAAGCTGTCATCCTGGATAGAGTGCTGTGGCATCACAGCTCACAGCAACCCCCAATTCCTGGGCTCAAGCGAGTTTCCTGCCTCTGCCTCCCAAGTAGCTGGGACTACAGGAGCCCGCCACAACGCCCGGCCATTTTTTGGTTGCAGCTGTCATTGTTCTTTGGCAGGCCCGGGCTGGATTCGAACCCCTGCCGGCTCAGGTGTACATGGCTGGTGCCTTAGCCCATTGAGCCACAGGCACCGAGCCCTATTTTTAATATTGTTAATAAAATGATAGCTGCATAATTTTGATGACTTGGCACATCTTGACTAGGTCCTAGTTACTGGCTAAACTCTTTGTGTGTTTATCTTATATTGTCCTCATAGGGTGGGCATCCTGTTACTTTTTACAGATAAGGAAGCTGAGGCTCAGAAATTAAGTAACTTCTCCACAAATAAAGGAAGGCAGGAAGAAAGGAAAATTGGATCTCATGTCTGCCAGATTCTGTAGTCTGTGAACTTAACCACCATATTTGACAGGCTAATTCTCTAAAACCTCAATATAAGTTGTTGTCAAGGAGGAGTTACTGGCAAGTTGAGTACTGTGAATCCTTAGAGTGTAGGCTTTGAATGCTAACCAGCTGTGAGTTTGTTACTTAATGTCTGAGCCCATTTTCTTCAGCTGATACCCAGGGAGGTGAAGTAAACTGACCAAGTTGACACAGTTAAGGAATGCTCAGAGCCAATGTTATTTCCTCTCCTCAGGCTGCCTCCCTGGCATTCTTGCATTTCCGTCACAGCACAGAGGGATGAAACTAAGCATAGCTGTGATGTCAACCAACTTTCTGTGGTGTGGTCCAAGTGGTGATAAGGGCCCTCCTTGCCATATCCCTTATCTCTTTCTTAACTCTGGAGCCCACAACGCTTAAATTTAAGATTAGGTGACACTGTGTAAAGGGCTAGAATCGAGGCCCTTTATATAGTCTGTCTATTCTGTCGTCATCTTCTTGGGAAGTAGTCTTTCCTCTTATTGGGCAGCCAGGGGGACTAACCCTTGAAAGGCTTTTCTGGCCAAGGGCACAGCTAAAAAATGGCTGAAGCCAGTTTTAAACCCAGGGCTTTCTGATGCCAAAGCCCTTTTGTTTTGCATTGTATCATCTGCTGCTGGGTAAAAAAGGATAAAAGTGGAAATAGGTTTGTATCTTCAGGAGCATTCCCATAAGACTGTAGAATTGGGTCCAACACATTCTTCATGGCTTCATGTATAATTTTCAATTTGGGATACTTCTATATACTCAAGAAGGCATGTATATAAAAGTAAGCAAAATTCCCAGAAGGCAAAAAAAAAAAACACCACGAGTTTATTTGCTAGAACCCAATCTTCTGCCCTTCCCCTCAGTTAGACACAAACATTTAACCTGGGATGAAAACAGTGATCTGTCATAAAGCTTACCCAGTGGACAAATTTCCTTTGTCACTGTAAACCTTAAATGCTCATGACGGCCTCACATTAGATTAAGTTCAGTTTAATTTGATTCTGATGTTGATTGAGTGTTCCTTTGTGTCCAGTCTGTGGTAGATGCAGAGGGAAGGGTAACAATAAATTAGACATGATTTCTGCTTCCAAGTTGTTCACAGGTGAATGAGGTTGGTAGTACAGAATTAACTGTTGTACAGCACCTACTGGTCAGAGCTGCAGGGATGGTTCAGATTGCTGTGGGAGCACATGGGAGGACATAGCTGGTTCCAACTGGAGACTCTTAGAAGGTCCTTTCTGACCTAGACCTTGAAGGATGGTAGAACATTCCAGGCAGAGGACACCATTAGCGAAGGCCCAGGTTGAAAAAGTACAGAGTGGAACAGGACTTCTGTGACATGCATGGTATGGGTCAGCATTCCTGTGGCAGTGGCTTTGGCTTTATTTCATACCTGTTCAGTTTGGGTTGATGGAGCCATCTCTCTCTTCATTCTCACGCTCGCTCACTCTTCTTCTCTATTAAATGCCTTTTATGTTTTGTTGAGGAGCTGTGTGGGAGCCATTCATTTCCAGCTGGGTCCAGCTGCAACGAAAGTGTCCTATTTGACAAATTGAGGAATTAGATCACAACCATTTCTCTCTAAAAGCTAGGGCACAAGCTGTGACATCAAACATTCCTCTCTTTATGGGGCAGGACAGGAGGGATGTGGTGATTTCGGGCTGTTGTATGTGTTGATTAGAAAATTATTTGAGTAAATAAGAGTGTGGTGGTCTAGTTGATTAATAAATATGGTCTCTTACTTGAGCACATGGTTTTTCTTTAAGGAGAACTTAGAATGGTGCCATCTGAGGCAGCTGAATAGAGAAGTACAGCACATAATAAGTGGTCAAAATATTTTTAGTAGAAGAAATAATGTATTTATTTGATTTTCTATTTCCTTCCTATTTCTGACTTTTTTTTTTTTTTTTTTTTTGTAAAATGTGAGGAACTCTCACTGTTTTAGAGTTTGAGAGTGCTTTGGAGTTTTTAGTTACATTTTTATTATGAGCCAGTTATATATTTGCATGGGAGATCTAAAATCAGGAAATCAGCATCACTTGTGGAACTTTGAGAGATTTGTATAGCCAGCCAACCATGCCACTTCCTACATCCATGAGATGATAGATTTGGACCAGCTGACTTTGAAGGGGCTCTTAGAACCCCTCAGAAATGGAATGAATAAATCCAGGATCCTGGATCCTTGCTCTACCCTTTGACAATACTTGGGATGTAGCAGCTGTGCAAGTTCACACACTTAAGTGGAAAGAGCCAGATCAAAGCTGTGAAGCTCTACTATGTCCTCAACACAGGAGTTTCCCAGCCCACATCTGCACCACAGCTGGATGCCATATTTTGATGGGAGCAAGCAACAGATACCAGGATAGTAATGGAACTGGAAATTGTTTTAAGTGGCTCAGGAAAATATTGTGCCACTTAGAGAAGAGAGAAGAGACAGCGATGATGGGGTTGAGGGCAGGGACTAGACTTCAGACAGTTGGAGGGCTCCCATACCCTAAGCACTGAATTTCATGTGTGGAAGAGCCACACATCATCTGAGCAGAAGTGAAATGAGGGGCCTGAGACAGAGTAGGAAGAGCCTCGATGGAACCATTTGAGCAGATGTTATACGCAGACCCTCAGAAATCTGGTCAGGGGAAGTAATTGCCCTAAATTTTTTGCTAGCCTAGGAGGCTTTGCCTTTTTCAACTATAAGGATCTATACACAGCCATAACTAATTAATTGGGTTTTTACAACTTTTTGTGTTAACACTGCCCATGTCTCTCATGGAAATAATTTGGGGCGATGTTGTGTGGTCAGGGTTTTGCCTTACCTTTGCCCAGGACCTACCACACGGAGCAGATGACCAGAACATACTACTTTTATTTGGCAAAATTAGAACCACATCTTTTTCTCCCTTATCGTGAAAATAAATTAAAAGTTTATTGTAACAAAAAGCATGAAGGTTAAAGTATCTGTGCCTTCATTATTTTTAAGACTGTTGACCATTGTATTGTATGGTGCAGTGGTTAAGAGCACAGGCTTTGGTCTGATGACCCTGGTTTCAATTCTTTTGTTGTGCCACCACATGCTAATTGTACAAGGTCTGACAATCAAGTTTATGAACCACTCTGTGCTTACGTTGGCAGCACTGTACAAAAAGCTTTGTAAAGTTTCATAACTTGGTATATCAGTGTCTCACAGCTGTGTTCGTGTTGACCTGTGGCAGTGTCTTGCTGAGTGGTGTTCATTATTGTTGAGTGTTTTTGTGTGCCATTGCAAGGATGTTTTGGAGCTTGAATTAGAGCAATGAACAAACATTAAGTTTCTTGTTAAACTTGGCAAGAATGGAAATGAAATCAGGGACATGTTAGTCCAAGTTTATGGGGATGATGCTATGAAGAAAATGGCAGTGTACAAATGGAGTAAATGTTTTTCTCAGGGGCAGGAAAGCAGTCAATTGTAGAACATTTTTATCATGCAGAAAGAAACCCTATACCCATCAGCAGTCATTCTCCCTTTTCTTCCAATGCCTCCATTTCCCCTACTAATCTGCTTTTTCTGTTTCTAGGTATTTGTTTATTCTGAACATTTACAAACTATACTTTTTTAATGGCAGCATAATATGTTGTGTGGATGTACCTTTATTTAGCAACCATTCCACTACTGTTGAAAATTTAAGTTATATTTTCATTATTATAGGTGATGTTCTTATTGAACTGCTTGAACCATTTCAATCACCTGGGACTCATATGCTTAAGAACTAACATGAAGTCTTCAAGTGTGAGATGTTACTGGAGAGCTTTGGGCTCCTGGAGCTGCTAACACAGTACACCGAGATCCATAACATTGGTGCCCAAGCCCCAGTAACACCCTAGACTGGGGTCCAGCAATAGCTGTTCAGGCTTCTCTGGCAACTTTGATGCAGGATTTGGGGGCAAGGGTGAGGGAGAATTTAAGTGACATATTTGAGCAAAGCCGTTGGGAGACTGGGCCAGCTCTCAAATAGTGCCACAGTCTCAAGTCTAAGGACAACATAGAGTGCAAGGAGACTTAATCATTAACCTCCTCCGACAAATAGAGCACCCCACTAGCAGTACCATCTTTGCAAACTGAAATTCCTTTGCCCATGGCATCTGATTATCCTGCCAACTCTGTGAAAGCTCCCTTAGCTATTGGAATACTACATCCCGGGGATATTCATCCTGTTCTTCCTATCTAAATCATGCTGGTCTGATGCAGACTGACCCGGGGAGGGGAAGGAATAGCCATGGTAAGTCTGATGGGCCAGAGTCTGAAGGGCTTAAGTTAAGATGACTTGGAGAAAGAAGGGATCCTGAAGCCATAGGCCACTCATTGTCTCTGGATCTTTTCTGTGGGGTCATCTTCAGTTCCCAGGGCTGGGAAACAGGCTGTGAAGGAAAGCATTAAGTTCATGTTTTGCTTTTAGTTGTTGGGATTATCATAGAACAATCTGTTTCTGGTCGTTTGTTGTCTGGCTGCCTTAATGGGGTCAAATATAGAACATTTGCGTTCATTTGTTGTTCCTAGTTTCTCTTTGCTAGTCTCCAGATGGACACACTGTTAATTCACTTTGATTAGTGTGAAGTAGGTTGTTTTAAGCTTCTTCAGGGGAGATGAGAAAGTTTTTGCAACAGGAGCTCAGCAGTGTTGCTCTGACTACCTTTCAAACACATGGGTCTGTGGTGTGTATTGAAACCAGTGTTTTATTTGGGGGAGAAAATTGTTCGAGGCAGTTCAGCTGCATTGTTCTTAAATTGGGGATCCTGTTGGAGCATTGACTGTTTTATAAAATAAGTGGAAGGAAATAGAAAAGTATGGACCTTGTAGGCTGTTGAATTCTCAGACTCTGCAAGCAGGCACTTGAGTACTATAATCGTGATAGTGGGCCTGTAAAAGGCAACTCCTGTTCTTTTATACACTAGCTTACTGGGGACTTTCATCATCATCCCCGACTTGTGAAGGTTGTGCTCTGGGAGGTCAGCAGTCAGCCACTGCATCACATCACATGCCACTACCTCCTTAAACTATTTTCTGATTCCCAACAGCAATCTGCTACTTATTAGGTGGTGGTTAGGGACACAGTCTTTGGAGTCAAAAAAGCATAGGTTCCTAACCCACCTTTGCCATACATGTTACTTAAATTCTGTTCCTTTCCTCATTTGTGAACTGGGGACAATGATAGTACTTCACTTAAATGCAAGGTTCATAACTTAGCACAGTTTCTGGAATGTTAAGTGCTCTGTAAAGGCCATGGTTACTGTTATTAATTGTATGATTTGGGTCTTTTAACCTCTTTGAGCCTCAGTTTGTCATCCACAATATGAGAACAAATACATCTATCTTAAGATCAGTTTTATAAGGAGGAGAGAGTTCTAGAAAAGCATTAGCTTAGCACTGACTTTCGTTGGCTACTTGGTTTGTCAGCATCTGGTAATTAATGTAGTTATAGCACTTCTGCTTTAACGTACTATGGCTAGTCGTGTATGTATTTATTAGTTCCTGTCACTAAACTCCAGGGACAGGCTGTGCTTTCATCTTTGTATTCCCCAAAATGTCTCCCTCAGCACAATAGCTAATCAACAAATGATCATTTGGACAGGTGTGTTTGAAATTATAGCGTGCATAGTTTAAGAACAAGTATCTCTTACTTTGCTTATTGGGTGAGCAAAATAAGATAATTGGTACAGATGTCTTTTTTTTTTTTTTTTTAAACAAGGATGCCTGTGGTGTGGTTACCCAGATTCACAGGAGGGTAATATTTAGGCATTCTGTTTGTCTTTGGATGCTTTGAAAGAAAAGAACTCTCTGATTTGTCCAGTTCTCCTTCCAGTTTAAAAAACAAAACAAAACATATTTGGTCCCAAGAAAGAGCTAGACATAAACTCACCTTAGTTTTGAGGAAAGGAAGGGGTGGAAAGCCCACACGTTAATTGTGGCTGCGGTTCTTCTTTCTCCTCTTCTCTGCCCCTCCCCCAACATGTCAGTGAAATTCTGGTCCCTAAGTGTATGACAACGTCCGGGTTAGGGTGAGACACACCCCACCTCTCTGGAAGGGCCTGCGAACAGGGCTGCAGTGAGCAGCGAGGGTGTTTTCAGTTGCCTTTGCTTGGCTTTTGCAGAGCTGGAGGTAACTGTCTGGAGCCTTTCCTGCTTCTTGCTTTAGATGCTCACGGTCTGTGCTACTAACTGAGGAAGCAAGGGTGTACTTTTTGTTTTTCAGAAGGAATGCTGTAAAAAATGAGTTAGTGGTTAGGATGTTGTTCAATGAGAATGCTGCTTATAAGAAACTTAAGCATAGGGCGGCACCTGTGGCTCAAAGGATTGGGGTGCCGGCCTCATGTAACCGGAGGTGGCGGGTTCAAACCCAGCCCCGGCCAAAAAAAGAAACTTAAGCATAAAACAGATGAAGTTGTAAGTTTCCCCTGAATAGCCATATTCATGTATCTTTAGAATCATAGACTTTATATTTTAATTGATTTTATGATAACTGATATAGAGTTAAATTAGGGTATAATTATTCTCTTTGAACTCATCTGAGTCATTAGTGCATGTACAGTCAGCTCTTGGTTATTCGATGTCCTTATTCCATCCAAGCACTTCCCCACATCCATTCACCTCACTGTGAACTTCCTCTTCCATAGAACAAAGGCATCAGACTTAGATCATTTTTAAAGCCTTGTAACTGTAGCTTTTAAAAAATTACTTTTCTGCAAGTGGAGCTTACTCTCCAGTTGGTTATGAGATTGAACCTTTTAATCTCTACCTGCTTCCAAGACAGCCCCTAGCACTTCTGGTCACTCTTCCAGACCTACTGTTTCTTACCCCTGATGCTTACCTTCTCATTCTATTTTGGAAAGAGATAAGTGAGCCTAACATTTCTGGAAGCTCAGAAATGGTTAACAGCCAGCTGGAGAAGTGGAGCTGAGTAATGATATTTCTTGTAGGACCAGGGAGGGCTCTGCCCAAACTGTCTAGATCTTCTTGATATTGGAAGCTCTCGTGTGCTTTACAGTAAATTAGCTTCTGCCGATTTGATGATTGACTCACAGAGTTTGGTTAGTTGGCATCTAACAGAGCTGGCAGAGGAGGAGGTGGCCTAATGTGGAGTGGCTCTGTAAGGAACTCATGAGCACTCCTGAGAGTCTGGGGTTAGAAAGGAGAAACTCTCTTGTATCTGCCTGCACCTCTGTGTTTTGGGGTGTTTACTAATCCAGAGAAGTTGATTTTTATTGCCTGGTACTATAGTAGGCAGTTGGATAAAGATGCCCCCAAGGATCTCATAGGCTGGAGGGGACTAATCTGC
Source organism: Perodicticus potto (assembly GCA_963574655.1). Lineage (NCBI taxonomy): Eukaryota > Metazoa > Chordata > Mammalia > Primates > Lorisidae > Perodicticus > Perodicticus potto. The sequence goes on along the minus strand of CAUYRH010029192.1, from coordinate 49,789 downwards.
TGTTGATCGAACTTCTGCTTAGTGCCCAGCCTTGTGTTAGGTGCTTCACACACGTATGTATGCCTAATCGTAACACACGGTTGAATATTAACAAGTGATATCTGCAAGGGGCTGTGGAACCATAGAGGAGTGAGGGAAACATTCTGGCTGGAGATGGGGACTGCGGGGACATGGACAGTAGAGGAAATGGCTTTTTATAGAGACAAGGCTCTCAGCTCTTCTGCAGATGGCGTCAGAATGGTGTGCACTTTCTTACCAAGCAGTGCAGGGACTAGCAAGCAAAACTTTATGCTTTGAAAGGATTTTTTTTTTTCTGATGGAGTCTGGTCAGTTTAATTATCCTGACTTTGCCCATGTGTATTAGAGTTAGCTAAAGCTTTTAAAGGCTTACTTGTTGTTTTAAGAAAAGTACATTAAGAATGTTTTCTCTTCTTTATCTACATTAGTGTTTTTTAAAAACTAAACTAATCAAGTTTCTGCCCCTCTTTCTCAGTTCTCATCCCTGAATAAATGGGTCCAGCCCATACTTGACTAGAATGGCAGAGCAGTCCATTTGCTCAGAGGAAGCTTCTCCTCCAGGCATATGGTAATGAGCCAGAACAGAGTCTTGTCCTGTCTTGCTGTCAAGAGGAATAGTTGCTTTTACTGTTTAGAGACACTTGTTTTTCTTCCATTTTTGTGCAGTGGTTGTTATTAGTAAACTGGAACACTATTTTCACTGAAGCAGATGCATTGATAATTTCATTGTGTTGCCCTTTCTGGTCTTTCTTTCATCCAGTTGGGTTCTATAAATGCCTCCTGTTTCATGATGCCTGGGTGGAACTGATCCTTTGGATGTCTTGTTAGAAAGCCCGACCCTTCTGCCTTCTCCTTGAAGCTTTTCTCAGTCTCCCTGACCTGGGCATGTTCTTTACCTACCTCTCTACCTTGCAGGCCTTTGTATTTCTCTTTTTGCCTTTATCATATCCTGCCCTTTGTTAGTTATTTATGTGCAGCCTGTCTTTCCTAACAGAAGGTAAACTCACTTAAGCAGTGACTGTGTGTTCTACACATTTGTCACAATCCCTAGCATGCCATAATAAGCACTCAATAAATATTTGTTAATTGAACTCAATTCAGATAGCATTATTTATTTTGAGCTGAATCCTCATCTTTAAAAATGCGAAAGGAATTGTTTTTAGAAAAGTCAATGGTATTATTTTCCTCTATGTGATTCCTAGCCCCCGGTTCTAAATTTAGTTATATATGTCCCATCTGTGTCCTGAAGAATAGGTAGCCAAAGATTAAAATAAAATACAAGGCAAAATGAGGTAATTTGGGATAAGACCAATATAATATACCTCTTTAGCAGGCAGCAGGGACTTAAGACACCTGAATTCAGCAGATTGCAGTAACTACATAACTTATTTGCATCTAAGACAAAGAAAGAATCATAGGTAGTTACAGCATTTCCTCCTTCCCTCCCTCCCTCACTCTCCCTTCTTCCTCCCACTCTCCTTCCCACAGATGGTGTAAAATTCATTTACAGAGAGACACTTCTTGATGCTAAACCTGGGTATGAGTTTTTATCTCTCAGGTATTTACACAGTGTTTGTCACTGTGCATACCTACAGTTAGTCTTCCCAATATTTTTGATTTGTTCTCTCAGCTCAGAACTTTTGAATGCTTATTTTCAAAGCAAGTATAATTTGACAAGGAAAACAGGTCCTTTAGATTCAGATTTAGCTTCCATCTTTTGACCATCAAGTATGAGCCAGGTATGATACTAGGTACTTAGACATACATCATTTCTTTTTTTTTTTTAAATACATGTATTTTATTATACTTCATTACATTAATCCCTCCCCCACCCCTCAGTGGTAAGACAGAATTGATTTGCAGAAAAGAATACAGAAAACACTAAAGCTCCTGGTAGAGGGAGAGAATTCAAGAGGGGAGAGAGAAGCTCTCTCCTTTCCTCTCCCTTTCTTTCCCCATCTCCTCCTTTAGGCCTTTAGCCTCAGGGTATATATAGGTGTATGGGTTCCTTGGCCAGGAAATGAATGAATACAGTCCCTTCCGCTGGGGGCAAGGCTAATGAGTGTATCAATGAATGGATACAGTCCACTCATGGAATTGAGGCCTAGGAAATTCACAAGAAATTGACCTAGGCATAGGAAATGGGGGTTCCACATTTAGTCCTAAGTGTAAAGTGAAGGAGACACCAAGGCACAGGTGGGAGACAGCATTTCTTAAGACACTAAGGATCGAAGTCAAATTAAAACCTTTTAGTGCTTGGTAAACACCCAGTCTTTCCGTTCATTCCTCTTAAGAGCTAGGCCCTAGGAGCAAGGGACACTTTTCTTTGCTGTTTTTAGAATTCTCTCGTTGTTTTTGCCTTCTGCCACTTTGACTGTGATGTGCCAGGAGAAGACCTTTTGAATTGCATCCGCGTGGGGCTCTCGGAGCTACCTGTATCTGGATGTCTAAATCTCTTCATAGGCTTGGGAAGTTTCCAGTTATTATTTCATTAAATAGATTTTCTATCCCTTTCATTTTCTCTTCACCTTCTGGGACACTGGAAATTTAAATATCCGGTTGCTGTCTAGCGTCCCATGTGTCACATACACTTTGTTCATTCTTTTTAATTGAAATACTTCTTTGGTTGGAATCCGTTGCTAGGTAATTATGGTTATCCTCTGGAGGTGTTATATTTCCTTGCTTATTCGTGTTTCTTGTGTCCTTACTTGATATTTGTGAATCTGGTACAATAGTCATTTCCCTCAGTTTTTTGAATTTGCTTCTGTAAGGGAGGACTTTTCCTGAAGATGTGTGTATGGTGCTGGTGGGGTGGGGCATTTGCCCTTGACTCCGGGTACACATGGTAGTGTGGTCTCCGTATGATGGTGTGGTGCTGGTGGGGTGGGGCATTTGCCCTCGACTCCGGGCACACGTGGGAGTGTGGTCTCCGTATGATGGTGTGGAGCTGGTGGGGTGGGGCATTTGCCCTTGACTCTGGAAACACGTGGGAGTGTGGTCTCCGTATGATGGTGTGGTGCTCGTGGGGTGGGGCATTTGCCCTTGACTCTGGGTACACATGGGAGTGTGGTCTCCGTATGATGGTGTGGTGCTGGTGGGGTGGGGCATTTGCCCTTGATTCTGGGTACACGTGGGAGTGTGGTCTCCGTATGATGGTGTGGTGTTGGTGGGGTGGGGCATTTGCCCTTGACTCTAGTGCTTGCAGGAGTGTGGTCTCCATATGAATTCTTCATCTGTGAACAGTGTCAATGGTATCAGATTTCCTTTGTGGCATAAAGGAAATGGTTGTTAGTAGAGGCCATGGGGAAGCTTTACTGGGGACAAGTTGGTTAGGTGGGCTAGTCCCCAGGCCCCAGAGGCGGTGAACACTGGCTGAGCTTGCTGCCTTAGGGCCCCAGGGCATTGTACATGGACACCAGTGCTAGTGGCTCCAGATGGACTGATTGTTGGCCCTCAAGGCTGCTTCTCCGATGTCCGCAGGAGCAGCAGTGGGCTGGGATGCCAGGCTGGTCCTGGGCCTTGGGCAGCAGGCACAGCATGGCCCACAGTGGTAGCACTGATAGGACACTCCCAAGGGTTCTGCACTAGTATTGGCAGTGGCCACAACAGGCTGGGCAGTCCAGTCCCAGGTCCACAGGGGCCTATGCAATGGGTGCCAGCTGTGGTGATAGTGGCAAATTTGGTGGGAAGGTGGTCCCCAGACAGCATACTTAGGCACTGGGGACTGGCACTGGGCTGGGTGGTTCTGTCCTCAGAATCCCCAGTACTGAGGGGCCCCGGGCACTGGCTATGGGAAGCAGGACTGAGTAAGCCCCAGGCCCTTGGTGGAATGCTTGGGTGGGGTGCACAGCTGCTAGGGAAGGTGGTGTTGCTTTCAGCAGCGGCAGCTGTGGGCAGGCAGCTACAGAGTGCAAACTTGAGCCCTAGGAGGCAACTGTGACAGGTACAGCCTATCCCCGGGGTGCTTCTAGATGCATGGCTTCTCTGTTGCTAGAGGCGGCGAGGCCACTGCCCAGGGCTCATGCTTTGGCCCTGGTGGCAGTAGCCAGCTATGGCAGCAGTTGCAGGCAAGGGATGTGATGAGGCCTCGGGGCATGTGGAGATACAGGGCTTGTTGGGGCCCAGTCTTGATGAGGGTTAGGCTCTCAAATGGTGCGTGGATGTAGCTGCTTAGGACGTTGGTGGGGGGTGAAACCCCGTGGTCTCCAGGCGGCTCTCCGTGTTAGTCTCAGGGCCTGTGAGGGTTGAGAGGCTCCTCCTTGGCATGGATGGCAGGAGTCTGCACTCTGGGGAGCTGTTCCGGGCCCCCGCCGACGCCCGCAGGGCAGGCTGCCTCACGCCCTCTCCCCTTGCCTTACGTGTTCCTGTTGCTTCACTGAATCCCAGTGTTCTCTCTTAGACGATCTATTCAAAGTGTGATTATCCACTTGCTCGTGGGTTCTTGTTTTTCCAGGACGTGAGTGCCAGATGCCTCTCGCAGCCCCCTGGAAGCCCCTGCGCATGTGACCAGTCCTGCCAGAAACCAAGACCAAGTCGCTGAAAGCCAAGTCTAAAAGCAGACAATCATAAGGGATTGAAGGTGAATTAGAGGTCATTATTAGGTATGGGCCCTGATTATAATGAATATGTTCAAAAAGAGAAAAATGGGAAGAATTCCATTCAGTTCCAAAGAACTGAAATATACAAAAATGTCAAATGGAAATTCTAGAGCTGAAGACACTACATTTCGACTTTAGGAATTCAGTAGCCAGCCGTAGGCACTGCTTTTCCACCCTGAAGAGATGGAAAACTGGAGGACAGGTCAGTATGCAGGGCACAGATAGACAGTAAACAATAGTAAGAAAAGTAAAGAAAGGAGAGTAGGGGACTCATGGAGCCCAGTGACAGGGTCTAATAAACTTTGTAACTTGAGTGTCCGAAGAGGTGAGGTCAAGCACCAGTGGTTGTGCTGAAAACAATACTGGGCCGATAATTTTCCCAAACTAAAAATGATCCTCCCTGCACTAGGGACTTTTCAGTATGTGGGGAGAATAATTTTATTCTCTCCCAGATTGAAGAAACCTACCTAGGATTTGATCATGTTAAAGAAATAGTACCTGGGTCACTACCAAAGTTTTAAGACAGACTGTGTTACGGTCCATTATTTCACTTCCAAGCAACACAGTGGCAGCGTCCTTTCTGATCCACCTGGCAGGTTCCACTTTGCCCAGCTGACAGCGTTGCTTTGTTTGTTTTTAGCTGCCTGGATTTTACATTTCTGAGGTTTTGTGTATCTTAAAACTTTCACAATGACTCACATAATTTCTAAGTTCCATAGGGAATTTTTGTTTTGTTTTTGGTGTTAAAGTTTGGACACAGAGTTTTGTACAATTTGCTTAACAAAACTTCTATTTGGGTTCTGCAAAGGTGGCCTAGTTTCTAGTAAGGGCTGACCAGGTCAACTGTTTGACATGCAAAAGAATGGCAGCTTGCGGGTCAAATCTGACAGCTAGAGAGAGGGCGAGGAAAGGGCTTCAAAGAGCTCAGAGGGAGCTGAGGACTAGTCAGAAAGGCTTCCAGGAGACAATGCAGGTAAATAAAGAGATGAATACTCTCCACATCAGGGAAGTGGGGGCAAACGCTTATGGTGCTGTGTTTCCTATTCAGTTGGGCTCTGGTTCGGTTCCCTCTTGTAGGGATGTGCTGGGCTCCCCACTCACTTCTGCAAATCCCCAGGAAAAGTGCGTAACATAGGACCCTGCACTCGTGTACGCTGGGGGATGAAGGCATACTTGGCAGTGAGTGGCACATAAGGAGGGGACCACGTGCAGAACATGGAATGCCAAAGGAAGACTGTGACGCTGACAGAACAGGGGTCACCAAGGAAGCCAGGACCCACAGGAACCCTGGGCTAGGAGAGAAGAAAGAGGATACAAGCCACTACATTTCTCACAGTCCATGAGAGGAGGGCTTGAGTTTCTCTACTTCAGTATTAAAGAAGAGGGTGACCCCCAAAGGCCGGAAGCTCTGAGAACTCCAGGCAAAGACAATGACCTCCACGTGTACACGGCCGGGCTCACGGCACTCACGCCAGGGAGGAAACGCACCGCCTGCGTTCATTAAGGGTGTGTACAGCCATCTGTGTCGTTTCATTTATAAACCAATCCCATGCTTCTTCCATCCTGCGTAATGAAACATTCATTCTAACCTGGGCTGTAGTTTCTGATAGTCTAATAAAAACTCAGTTCTCCAAGATTGTGAATGTGCAGTGTGTGGCAACGTGACAAATGCTGTTGTCATGTTCCTTCATAACATTTCCAAAGAGAACCCACAAAAGCAAACTCGATGCAGAAAGAGGAACTGTCACTTGCCTCTGCTGCTAATGAGAAACAAGGCCGGCTCAGAGCACAGGACAAGTCCGGGCAGGGGTGGTGCAGGGAGGAGCCTGAGAGGTGACTTTCACGTCTTGTGAAATACACGAATCCTTCCCTGACACTGCCTGATTCACAGAGAAGCCTTCCTCTTATTCTGTTTGCTTCGTTCTGGACTCAAATAAGGAGAGAGACAGAGAGAAAGAGGGCAGGGAACAGAGCACAACCCAGGGGTGGCAGCCACGTATACAAAATAGAAAACTATGTGGGAGTCGGAGAACCCATGAGAAGGGGGTGTCAAATCCCTGCCTTGCCTGGAACAGAGCAGGGGCTCCTGAGTTTGAGTTCTAATTCTTTTTTTTTTTTTTTTTAACCTGCTTGTTTCTAATTTGCTGTATTTCTTTGGGCACATTAGGGCACTTCTCTCAGCTTTAACACAAATATCTGTTAAATGAGATATCGGAAAGATTTGCTTTTGATGTTTGTTTACAACTGCACAATTCCATAGCTCCAGGCCAAGGATGCAGAGGAGGTACAGAAATCTAACATAAGGACTATTTATAGGCAGTTAGAACTAGCGACGAACTTAAATTATGGGTTTGGTTTAGCTTCATTTGAGAAATTACTTTGAAATTCTAGTTTCGCTTTGCTTCAATAATTTCAGAAAATATAATTACCAGTATGAACTAATTTATTGCATGATTCTTAATTTAAGAAAAAGACTGACAGCAAGCACTAAATAAATTTTGCAAATTAACAACTTAAATGCGATTATGAATTTAGAATATTGCTTAAATAGAAATAAAATAAAATCCCAGCACAAAGGAAAGTGTTTAATACTGTAACAGATTAGAACATATATGTTTTCCAGTCCATATTAGAATTAGCTAAGTGAAAATAACCCCCTACCCTGAAAATTTGTGGCTTTTTATTACGCCAGAAATTATTACAGGAAACTATCCCTCCAAGACAGTTAAAATGGATTGGTAAGTGGAGTAAGTGATAGATATAGGTAGTGATAGATATAGATAAAACAAAAAGAAATGAAAAAGGAATAAAGAAAACAAAGAATGAGGAGAAGAGAAAGAAAGATTAAAAAAATAAAACACAGAGGCTGGGCGCAGTGGCTCCTGCCTGTAATCTTACCATTCTGGGAGGCCGAGGCAGGTGGATTGCTTGAACTCATGAGTTTGAGACCAGCGTGACCCAGAGACAGACCTGTTCTCTAAAAATGGCCGGGCAGTGTCGTGAGCGCCTGTAGTCTCCACTGCTTGGGAGGCTGACGCAAGAGAATCACTTGAGCCCAAGAATTTGAGGTTGCTATGGGCTGTGACACCACGGCATTCTATCCAGAGTGACAAAGTGACACTCTGTCTCAAAAAAATATATATATATATAAATATATACATAAAGAATATATATATGTGTGTGTGTGTGTATATATATATATATATGAAACAAAGAAAGATATGAAAGATTAGAAGAAAGAAGAAAAATTGGAGAGGAGCAAGAATAAGGAATAAAGAAAAACACCAAAAAGAAGAAAGATTAATTAGCCGTCTTTCTCCTGCCCTTCCACCAACCCTTGGGTCTCCACCAGCCTTGGTTCTGGGCCCAAGGAAGGTATTTAATAAATGCTACATAAATGGTTGCAAACAACCCCCAACTCTATAAATAGTCCTTATGTTAGATTTCTATACCTCCTCTGCTAAACAAGGGAAGGTGTTGTTGTTTTATGCTTTTCCCAAATTGTCACTTCCTAGATTTGAAGTCTTGGTCCTGAGATAATAGAAAATGCTACTGAACGGGTCTTGTTATAGGGACGCTACCACACAGCCTACTTTGATTAAGACAGGGTTAGTAAATATATCCACAAGGCCGTATGTTACAGAGTCTCTGCCTATTTGTAACTTGGGGAAAAGACATCCCTTCTCAGAATGGAAAATGGTTTGGGGAGTGAAGTTAGGTCAGTGACAGAATGAGGTCATCTTTCAGTCTTGGGCTCGAATAGTACAGAATATTATCTAGAAAGTAACTCTTGAGAGGTAGATGTGAAAATGCTGCTCTCCACTTGAGGACAAACAGGCTCTAGAAAGATCTTAACCTCCATGTGAGGGTCACCTGCATCTGCCCTTCCTTTAAGTGTTGTGATTCCCAGGTTGTGTTCACAGCCTGCCTTTGTCACTCCACACCTGGACCATCTAGTACCGCAGGGCAGGGGTAGTTACATCTGTTGTGAGTGTTAGAAATCTGGCGAATGCCACAAGTTGAGATGGCATTTCAAATATATTGGAGGCTAATATCACTAGAGATAATTTCACCAGTTTCATTTTGCTTTTCTAAACGTGGCTATTAGAGGACCAGCAGATCTCAGGTCTGCCCCCAGCCTCGCTCTGTTCTAACTGAGAACACCAGCTCAGGCCTTTCTGCTGAACCTCAAACCAGGATATTCCTCTCCTACTCTGACTGGCACTTCCAAATCCAACACATCTGCCTCATTCTCACCAACTATCCGAAACTATCCCATTGCAACTTGCTTCACTCCATGGCCAGAAACTTAGCAGTTGTTCTTGATTTCTCTTTTTTCTTATATATTGAATGTTAAACCAGTCATATAGACATGTGGTTTCTAAAACACTTAGGAAATGCACATCTTAGTAAGACCATGAAAGTTTCAAAAGTGAAACTAAAACCCAAAAAGTTTCCTGAGAAATTATATACTTTTCAAAGGAATTATTTGCCTTTATATAGTCCGGGGATAATTCTCAAAGCAGCCTGTTAACAACAAAAGCAATATTTAGAACTCATGTCTAACAAAGCAATATATGACATAACTAACCACATATAAAATTCTTATGAAGAAAATAAATTGGCAAAGCATTATTTATTTTTTGGATAATATCCCAAAATTTTCTGCAAGATTATTTGCTTGGCAGAATTCAGTGCCAGAATGTCCCTTAACCACTAATTCTGAATACTTTTTTTTTTTTTTTTGCAGTTTTTGGCCAGGGCCAGGTTTGAACTCACCACCTCCGGTATATGGGGCTGGTGCCCTACTCCTTTGAGCCACAGGCACCACCCTCTGAATACATTTTTAAGCACTGCAAAGCAGTGCTTGTTATATGGAATTAAGTAAGTCAAAGAAACACTATTTTAATAGCTTTGAGATACACAAAGCATTATAATGAAATCAAGTGAATAGTAAATATTGTTTAAATTAGCACATTTGTGAACAAAATTGAGCTTTGGAATCCTTCTTATAGCAAGTCCATGGAATTCTTTTGCACATGTACCATTAGTGATGGTTTGTTCCCTTAAAAAAAAATAATTCTGAAGTATGGTTTGGTTTCCTCCCAGTAGTCTTTGAACTTAAAATTTTAAATTTGTTAGTATGTTACATAATACATGATAACAAAAGTTAACTTCATACCATTCTCCAAATTTTCATGATCTCTAATTTCTCAGCATTATTCTTTTATTAAGAGATTTTAGACTCTGAAACTTTGCATAATTGTGTTTTAACATTGATACTCTAGTAGTTCTGAAATATTGATAATTCCTTTCAGATGATAAACAATGTTATATTGCAGTATAAAACCTAGAAAATACAACTAAAAATACTTGGGAATTCATGGCAATGTGAAAAAGATTCCAGTTAGAATGGTTATTCTCAAAAAGACAAAAAATAAATGCTGACAAGTATGTGGGAATATACATTAGTACAACCACTAAAGAAAACAGCTGCCCAATTATCAATCCCCCTACTGGTTGTATATCCAAAGGAAAGGAAATCAGTGTATTAAAGCAATTATCTGTACCCACATTTTTATCATAGTGCTGTACACAACAGCCAAGATATGGAATCACCCTGAAAGTTCATCACGAGATGGATGGATAAAGAAACTGTGGCATATATACGCAATGGAAGATTATTCAGTCACAAAAAAGAATGAAATCCTGGCACTTGGGGCAACGTGGGTGAGCCTGGAGGGCATTATGTTAAGTGAGATCAATCAGGCATAGAAACATAAAACCTCATATTCTCACTTATATGTAAATGATTAAAAAAAAGTTGAGCTCATAGCAGTGGAGAGTAGATTGTGCTTATTAGAGAAATGCAGTGGGGGGGGGAGGCTATTCAGAGATTGGATAACAGACTCAAATTCCAGCTGACAGGAGAAATCGGCTCTATTGTTCTGCAGCACTGTAGGTGAATATAGTTAACAATAATTTTTTGCATATTTTCAAAAAGCTAAAGGACAATTTTGGACGTTCCCAACAGACACAATAAATGTTTGCAGTGATGGTTATGCTAATTATCCTGATTTGATCAGTATACATTGTACATATGTATGGAAACACTATAATTCTATATCCCATAAATATGTACAATTACTACATGTCAACTAAAAATAAAAGGAGGGAAAAGATGTTTTCTTCTTCTTCTTTTTTTTTTAAACAGACACAGATTGCTTTTCATAGATACCAACACGTGCGTCTCTCCTCACATCAAGATTCAGCCTGTCTGGGGCAGAGCCCAGGCATCTGTATGTTGTAAAGCTCCCGGGTAATCCTGGGGACCAGTGTTCAGAAGCAGAGCGAAACACTCAGAGAAGTGAGAGGGTGGAGTTGGCGGGAAAACAAGTCAGAGAGGCTCCAAGCAAGACAGGGTCATATTCAGGCCTCTTTGTCCTATACCAACTCCTCCTTCCTAGCACTAAGGAATACCAGAGGGGGGCTCTCCCACTGCCCTGCCCCACCTGGTGTCCCACCTGCAAGTTTCCCAGGGGAGGGCAGGATCAGCCTCCTGTTCACTCCCAACTCTGCCCCTTCTGGGCCTACATGACAATGCTGGTTGGTGTAGGTATCATGTTTTAAAAAAGTTTCTTTTAAGTTTCTCAAATAATATTTTGTAACATGAATTTGTTTATATAAAACACATTAACATTCAAGTTCGGTTTGAAGTTCAGCTAATTATTGCAGTTTGTTCCACTGCTTAGTTCAAAAGTCCCTCAGTAGAAATATAGGTTTTGAATTATCCTCATGAACATAAAATATAATAGATACATTATTTTGGAAATTAACTGTGTTTTTATGAAAGCCTTAGGCAGATATAATATGAATAGCATTTATTTTCACATTTCCATAGAATTAAAAATAATAGCTTCTGTTCTCCCTATTATCTAGAATGAAAACAAGTTCCAATTTAAATATAGACTAATGAACTTTACCTTCTGTTTGCCTAAAAATACTGATTTTGATAACACAATTAGTTGTACTCCACTGAAAGTGATAGAGTATTTTTATTCATAGTATGTCTTGATGACCTGTAGCTAATTACTCAGAGAATTGTGCTTAAAAGGTCAAGATTATTTTCATGCCATAAAGCATTAGGTTTTTGAACACACTCTGCTCAGTCAACAATTTTTAAAAATACTTACCCATAGTCATAAAAGAGACCAGGTAAAGGGATATGAATGGGGTGGCACCTGTGGCTCAAAGGAGTAGGGCTCCAGCCCCATATGCTGGAGGTGGTGGGTTCAAACCCAGCCCTGGCCAAAAATTGCAAAAAAAACAAAAAAACAGGGCAGGGGGCGGATGTGTATGGATTTTAAAAAATCCATTGCAAGGACTGGAAAAAAACCAACAAGCACACCAATTCCATCCTGTGCTCATCCACACATAACTCTCAGTCTCCGTGGAAATCTTTACCATCCCAGAGTTCTAGCACGTATCAAAGGAGGTGGGGGTGACAGGGATGGCAACACATCTCGTGAAGTGAGGAGGTGCACAGAACTCTGAATTGGATGGCATTACTATCAGCCCAGTACTGAGCTATAATCATCAGCCTGTTGTTTCCTGTTTACAGACAAAAGACCAAGCTTCAGGGAGATATTAAACTTGCAAAAAGTCATAGGGGAGTAAGGAGGGGGGACTTCCGCCTCCCTCTCTCCTTCCCTCCCTCCCTCACTTCCTTCTCTCCTTCCTGCCTTCTTCCTTGTTCCTTTTTTCCCTCTTCCTCTCACTATTACCTCTTCATTCAGTAAATAATAGTGAGTGTCGAGCATGAGCCAAGATTTACGCTTGGGAAGGAGATGATGAGATTGTGGAGTGGGAAGTGGAAAGTGGCAAGAGGTGAGGCTGGACGAGCTGGTTGTGGCCAAGCTGCCCTTGTGGTCAGTGGATCTCTTGTGCTCTTTTGGACAAGCAGACACCGATTTTCAACAAATAGGTTTATACTTATGTCTTTATATGTGGAATGCTTTGACTTATTTATTTATTTATTTATTTTAAGACAGAGCCTCAAGCTATCACCCTGGATAGAGTGCTGTGGCATCACAGCTCACAGCAACCTCCAACTCCTCGGCTCAAGCGAGTCTCCTGCCTCTGCCTCCCAAGTAGCTGGGACTACAGGCGCCCGCCACAATGCCCGGTCATTTTTTGGTTGCAGCCATCATTGTTGTTTGGCGGTCCCAGGCTGGATTCGAACCCGCCAGCTCAGGTGTACGTGGCTGGCGCCTTAGCCCGTTGAGCCACAGGCTCCAAGCCTACTTTGACTTATTATTATACAGCTATTTGTACTACATATGTCATGCAACACATTTTAAATTTTAAATGTTTACCATCATCTTAAGTGAATTTTAGTGAGCCACGTAGACCAGAACAATACATATATAGAGAGTACATTTTTCTGTCCAAGCCTAGGTTAATAAAACTCAGTGTGATGCTTTTGTTCAATTACTATTGATTCATTCAACTACAACACTGTGCTGTGGACGGATTCATTTCAGACACACAACCTGAGAACATCACAGAGCCTGTGTCTATTACATCTCTGCCTTTCCCTCCCCTTCCACTGCCATCACGGGCTGTCACTTGCCTCTAGCAACTATACTGGCCCCTGATCCGGGAACTCCACTGGTTTCCATACTTGATCTATTCTATTTTGCACAGTGCTACATCAAATGTTTTTCTGGAGCATGGCTCAGGTCATTCATAACTCAAAACCCTTAGGACTCTTTCTTTTTTCTCGGACATGCACACATTACCTTAACCCAGTGCCCAGAGAATTAATACCAGCCTCCTTCTATGGCCATTTTAGGCCTTGGACATCAGAGGCCATGCACTGTGCTACCTCTGTGTGCTTGATTCCCATGAATCACAGACATAAACTCCACAAGCCCAGCAAATCTTTGTCCTTCTAGAAGCATACAGTACATTTTTATCTCCATGAATTTGTTCACACTATGTTCTTCATCTAAAATATAGCTCTTTGGAGTTGAAACACTTTCTTCTTAGTAAAGTATCACAAGAATGGAGAAGCAAGTATCCAATGTACTCAATAGTGATGTGAAGCCGGTAGATGATCTAATACACGCCCACGCGAGAGAAAAACGCAAGCCAATTCAAGGTGGGGGGTGGGGAATAAGGGACTGGGGAGAGAGGACCAGGGAGAGGGACAGGAGTTCTCCCACTTAATGGGCACAATGTTAGGGTGTATGGCATAGTTATAAGTAGGCCCCTACCTAACAAATGCAAACATTGTAACCTAATTCTTTGTACCTGCAAATTAACCTGAAACAATAATAATAAAAAAAATACATGTCCTAAACTCCTGTTAGTTCCAGTGCTGTATTCTCCCAAGCTCATTTCAGATATTATTCCTTAAATTAGATCTGTCACTAACTTCTCCCCCTCTTCAGACAGGGCTGCATCCTCTTCTGTCCGCTTCCCAAATCTCTTATCTTTGCAATGTCAGCCTGGCACCCCAAATTGCTATGGCACGAATTGTTGCATTGCTTAAGACAACCAATGAACCCAGTAAAATCACTCTTCTATAATATAGAAGGACAACCTAGAAAAGTGAATTTATATTTGAAATTTCAGAAAGAATAAATTATTTCAGTGATTCTCAACCTTTGTAATGCCACGACCCTTTAATACAGTTCCTATGGGTCACAACCCACAGTTTGAGAACCTCTGGAATACTTCTACATGTTGTCCAAGCTTGCTGTGGTATTGCATACTTTTAGAAATTAATCCATTTAATATTTTTTGTTATATTCTCCAGTTGTTTAATAATGAGTATATAATAACTTCTTTTGAAATATGATAGTCATTTCATTCTATCCTATAAAATGTCTCTCATAGTTAAAAACATGCATCCTCTTCCTTTGAATAATTCTCTGCCCCACAATACTGGTGCTATATTTTTCAGTTTCCAAAATCATTGTCCTGGTGCCAGAAATACCAGAAAACAAAATTACAGGCTAGGCAATAGCACAACTTACTGAGTGCCAGCAATTGCTCCAATGAGCCATATTCACATTTTGTCCTTAAAATTGATTAGAACATAAAATTTCAGAAGTACGTTATTCTAAGTGTATCATTATAAATTGGTTTGATATTCATTATTATAGTATAGATAATGATGAGTCCATTTGGTATTCATATGGCTGTCACAGGCACTTCCAGAGGCATTATGCTATAATTTAGTATTAGCTAATGGTCACTAAAAATAAAATGTTATCACATTTTCTAACAGAGCACATTTTAAATGAATTTAATTCGCAAAGATTAATAGATAATACCTCTGATAATTAGCTTCCTTCTACAATGAGGAGAAAATTGATTTCTAATTAATCTAATATTATTATCTCAAACATCCAGTGGTCTAAAAAATGCTGTATAGCATTTAGTAACAAAATGGCAAGGAAAAGTAATAATTTGTCCATGTCTTAAGAGGTTGATAATTATAGATAATTTAAATAAGTAGGCTGGATAAGAACACAGTTTTCAACTTATAAGCACATTTGCTGTTTATAGAATGTCATATCAGCCTAAAGCAGAGGTTTTCAACCTGTGGGTCACGACCCACAGGAACTGTATTATAGGGTTGCAGCATTAGGAAGGTTGAGAACCACTGGCCTAAAGAGTATTAGAATGATTACGGAAATAGGTGAAAGGCTAAACTAAACATATTTTCCAATGCTTTCAGAAAATGTCATGCCTTTCAAACACAAGCTCGTAGCACACTTAGAGACTAGGCCAAGCTGAGGAGATGTGTATAGGAGTGAATGGCAAAGCTGTGAGGGACCAGGACCTCGAAGAGGCCATACTGTACAAAAGGCAGATCTTAACTCGGATTTTCACGAATAAAGACCAAAGATAAAGATCTGGCCATGAGGTTTGCATTCTGATTTAAAATTGCACCTGGCTACCCGAATCCAAATCTGTCCCTTGTAATTTTTCTCTAAAATGGATGTGGTAACTTTTGTCCCTTGACTCGGAGGCAGAGGTGGAGAGTGCTGACCCTATTGTCCTGGGAGAGCACTGCTCCTTGAGGAAGGTATTGTGTCTTTCAACCCTGAAGTAGGACCATTTGCTAAGGGTATAATTCTCCCCAAATTCCAGGCAGAAGTAGGAGAGCTTGGTGGTGGCAACATGCATCTCTTAGTGTTGAGGCTAAGACCACAGCAGCCACCATTTCAGTTACTGTACTTCAGTCTGCTGCAAAAATGTTCCATACACATCATTTCAGAATTACTCTATATAAGCCAACTACGTAGGTAATATATTTATTACTATCCCAGTTTTGCCAAAGAGAAAACTAAGACAGATTAAATAAGTATCTCAAATAACACAATTAATTTGAGGTCAGCCTTTAAAGCCAGGCATACAGGACCCCAGAAGTGAGGCCATAGTGTGACTTGCAAGGCCCAATAGTCTCCACAACTAAAACATTCAAAGGAAGAGATAAAAGGAACGTATTCTGGAGATTACAACTTTTCAGAATATTAGAGGACAAAAAAATGTGGGTAGAAGAAATAATTCACCATTGGTAACTAAAATTGGGGCTGGGAATTATACATTAATGACTGCTGATTGGAGAAAGGAGGTAGCTGAATATCCCCTCATAGGGACAGGGCCCAGCTCTAGTAACTCACTGTGTCTCTGACAGAAGCAGATTCTGTGAGATCTTGCTTTGTTAGAAGACAAGTAACTATTAAAAACACACCCTGAACTCTATGAAAAAGAACTGTTAAAAAGGGAGAAAATAGCATCTTAAGTAGACTTATAGAACTTGTTATATTTATAAAATTCATCTACTTGTGTGCTGCAGTAGAAAATTCCATGAAACTCCATTGGTATCTAACAGAGCACAGTAGAGTATGGAAGCGATAAAATAAGAGAATGGCATAAGGAAAGTGTTAAAGAAAAAAAAAAACTAAACAGAAGAAAAATGCAAGAGGTACTGAATCACATAAGAAATGTGGGATTTAGGTTCCAGAAGAAAGAAGAAAGGGAACTAAAGCAGAAAATATATTTGAAGAAATAATGGACAAAACTTCTCAACTTTGGTAGAAGTCATAGACATAGATTTTAGAATCTCAACATGTCATACACAGGGTAACTTCAAAGAAACCAAGCCCAGACACTTTATAATCCAAATGCTGAAAGCCAAAGATAAAGAAAAAAATCTTTAAAACAATTAGGGAAAAACAACAAATCACATACAGAGAAACAATTATTTAAATTTCAACAGATTTCTCATCAGAGACGATGGAGGCCAGAAGACAGTAGGAGAGCATCTTTAAAAAGTTCAAGGAAAAACAACTATCAATTTAGTATTCTATATTCACTGAAAATATCCTTTAATAACAGGCTAAATAAGAAAACTTGCTGATTAGAAAAAACAACTAAGAAAACATTGTCAGTATACCCTTTCTACCAGGAATTCTGAAGTCTGCAGACTGATGAGAAATGAAATAATAGGGAACCCAGAACTTCAGGATGAAGAAAGAGCACACACACACACAAAAGATAAAAATCTGCGTAAATATAAAAAGTATGTATTTCCTCTTAAGTTCTTTAAATATGTATAGGTAATTAATATTAAAATTACAGGCTCGGCACCTGTGGCTCAACGGGCTAAGGTGCCAACCACGTACACCTGAGCTGGCGGGTTCGAATCCAGCCCGGGCCCGCCAAACAACAATGACGGCTGCAACCAAAAAATGGCCAGGAATTGTGGTGAGTGCCTGTAGTCCCAGCTACTTGGGAGGTGGAGGCAGGAGATTCACTTGAGCCCTGGAATTAGAGGTTGCTCTGAGCTATGATGCCACAGCACTCTATCCAGGGTGACAGCTTGAGGCTCCGTCTCAAAAAAAAAAAAAAATTACATCAGTGTCCTGTGAGGGTTTCAAGGTGTGCAGATATAACCCACACCACAACTATAACATAAAGGTAAGATGGGGACAAAGGGATGTTTATGGTTCCAAGGCTTCTATATCAGATGTCAAGTGGTACAATATTAATACTACATAGACTGTGACAGGGTAGGTGTATATATTGTAATTCATAAAGCAACCACAAAAATAATGCAAAAGAATAGCCAATAGTTAAGATACATATTAATGTGGAATACTGACATATTCAAATAATCCTAACAGAGGCAGGAAAGAGGGACAGAGAAGGGAGCAGAGTAATAAAAACATATGACACAAACACAAAAGCACATAATAAAATGATAAATCCAAATCTAGCAAATCAAAAAATCACACTAAATGTCAATAATACAAGAAGAGATTGGCAAACTGTAATCCACAGACCAAATATGGCCAGTCTCCTGGGGACTGTTTTGCCTACATTCTAGGAGTGGTTTTGCATTTTTAAATAGTTAAATTTTAAATGGTTAGATAAGCATCTACATAATAACCTGAAATTTGCCTCTGGGGCTGCAAAGCATAACATATTTACTTTCTAGCTCTTAAGAAAAAAAGTTTGCCTAACCTGGTCTTTACAAAAGATTATTTCAATATACACATAAAAGGTATTTGATAAAATCAATGAACATTCATGATTTTAAAAACACTCAGCAAATTAGGAATAGCAAGAAATTCCTCAAATGGATAATAGGCATTTATGAAAAATTCACAGCCAATGTAATACCAATATGATTGAATTACTTTTCCTGGACATGAAGGACATGATAAGAATTCCCACTTTTATCACTTTTCATTAAGAAAAAGAAACACAAGGCATAAAGATCAAGAAAAAAGAAATAAAACTGTTCCTACTTCAGATTTTTAATTATTTACATAAATAATTTCAAGGAATCTACTGAACTATTACTAGAGATGATAAATTCAATAAGCTTTATTACCAGATTGCAAACTGTTAGAAAGTAAAATTTTTTAAAATTACATTAATGCTAAAGTATAAAATAGGAACAAATCTAATGAAAGATAGTTATGACTCTACATTAAAAATTATAAAACATTGCTGAGAGAAACTAAAGACCTAAAGAATTAAAAGATATACCACATTCATGGACTGGGACAAACAATTCTCCCACAAGTTGATCTATAGGTTCAATGCAATTCTAAACAAAATTCTAAAGGTTTTTTATTAAAAATAAACAAATCATGATGTACCTACACAATAAAGCACCAGTCAGCAATAAAAAGGATGTCTAAAATTTATAGAAAATAAATCTCTCTTGGTCTCTAGAGATTTTGAACTCTAAAATTTATAGAAAATACAAAGGACTTAGGGAAGCCAAAATAATAAAACAAAAACATACAGACCTGGAGAACACAGCTATTCTACCTGATTTCAAGACTGGTTATAAGGCTGCAGTTTGAAATTGGCAAAAATAAGGAAAACAGACAAATGAAACAGAATAGAAAGTCTAATTGATTTTTGACACAAGTATCAAGGCAACTGAGGAAGGACAATCTTTTCAACAAATGATACTGCATAAACTTATTGTCTTTATGGAAAAAATAGACAACTCATACATTATACCATTTACACAAAAATTAACTGAAAATCAATCAGGGAATTAGATGTAAATCCTAAAAGTATAAAATTTTTCCAAAAGAATGAACAAATGACCAAACAAAGAAACTGCCAAAGGTTTATTAGATTAGCATACCCAAAGACAAACATGAAAGGAAAAAATGATAAACTGTATTTCATCTAAGTTGAATACATTTGCTCTTTAAAAGATAGCCTTATGAAAATGAAACAGCTAACCACAGACTGAGATGAAATATTTGAAATACATATATTAGACAAGTTGTATTTATAAAATATATAAAGAATGTTTGTAAGACAATTAACTTAATAAAAATGGGCAAAATACTTGAGCAGATACTTCACAAAAGAAGATATATAAGCATACAACAAAGTACATAAAAGCATGCTTAATATCACTGGTCATCAGGGAAATGTCCCATGAATACACATCCATTAGACTGGCTAACATTAATAGGAATGACCATGTCAAGTGATTGGCAGGGGTGTAGAGCACCAGAAGCTCTTATACACTGCTAGTGTGAATGTAAAATGGTACAAGTATTTTGGACATATTTCAGAAATTTCTCAGGTAAACAAGTACTTCTTACCATCTGACCCAGCCATTATGCTCCCAAGTACTTCCAAGAGAAATGAAAACATGTGTCCAAACAAGAACATGCACATGAGTGCTCAACACGTGGTAGATCACTGAAAACAGAAACAGCACAAATGTCTATCAACAGCTGACCAGATAAACAAATCATGATGTGTCTACCCAATGAAGCACCAGTCAGAAATAAAAAGGAATGTGCTACTGACACACGCGATAAGGATGAACATGGAAAGCATATGCGTAGTAAAAGAAGCCACACTCAGCCCCACGAAAGAGTACATGTTGTGTAATTAGCATCATGTCAAATTTTAGAAAATACAAACTAATCCACAGTGTCAGAAAGCTAGTTCAGTGCTTGCCTGAGAATAGGGGAAAGTTTGGAAGCAAAGGAATGTTCATTGTCATGACTGTTGTTTATGGCTGGGTGGGTGTATACACAGGTTCAATGTTTACCAAGCTGTACACTTTAAATTAGTGTAAATGAAGTTGTAAAAATCATAATATGAATATATGAATAAGTCTAGAGTTTTACATTGGAAAAATAGGTGTAAATGCTGGTATTTTGCCATACTTCTTCAAAAGTTTTGCATATAATACAGAAAATTTTCTATGAACTTGAAATATTCTTTGAGCTCTTCCAACCTAGTTTTTGTATTTTACTTCATGCATAAAAACCATGTGTGGTGCGTCTGTTGAACATTTACATGAAACTTCATTTACACTTATTAATTACACTGGCAGAAGTTACAGAGCTGCTACATGTTGGCCAGGATATGGAGATGCACGAATACTTGTGTACTGCTTCTGGGAGGGTAGAGGACTAAGTCAGACTAAGTACACACATGTGCCCTAAGGCAAACTGGTTCTAGCCCTGGGTCTATACCCTAAGAAATCTTCAAATTCATAAGGAAACATGGACAGGGAGGTCCAGTGCAGTGATATTAGTGGCAACAGGCATTGGAGGCCGTCTGGAAGTTGATCACCAATAAAGGGGATAGGTAAAACATGACAGGAGTGACCAAGGCAGTGCCCTGTGGCAGTCATCAGCACAGGTGACACGCATTTTTAATGACCCGGATAGAGTTCGTTGTTGGACATACTCAGTTTCCCCTTCCAGACCAAGCTGACCTGTGTGGTCAACACCAACAGACTCCAGTGTCCATTCTGGTTTTCAGTTTCGTTTGACCAATGAAGACTTTGACAGAAGGAAGGAAGGAGAAAAGAAAAAGTGAAAAAGGGATACTTGTCCCCCTGGCTTCCTCTATGCCAGTTCTTCTCAATGGTAGACTGTTCTTCTTCTCAATAACTTTTTCTACAGGGTTTCCCTCCCACCATCCCTTGGGGCCTAGGAGTGCCAACTGGGTGAGCCCATTGCTTGATTTGCCCTCTTCCCACACCTTTGAAAATCTTTGTAAATAAATCCTCTTTTGAATCCTGAGTTTGAGTAGAGAGAAATTTTGCAACATTTTCTGACAGATATTCTACTTCTGGTTATCTTCCTAGAGAACTGTCACAGATGTGCACCAGGGAAAGCCACAAAGATGTTCACCACATATATGTCTATATATGTATATTCTTTAAATATCCTAAATGCACTAGCTATTTCATACAATTTATTTTTCAAAAATGTTAGAAAATATACTACCAATTAAATAACTTCAATTAAGTGACTTCACTGGTCAAGAATATTTCATTTATTTTTGGTAATAGAAAGCAGAAAATCTACAGTCTCTAAAGTTTGAGTAAGAATTATTTGGGGAAGAGAACAAAATCCCACACAATTGTACTTTCAAGATATTTGAGGTAAAACTGTACATCTACTTGAATGGCACAGTCTGTCCATAAACAACAGAGCAGAAATTACTGAGCTTGATCACGTTATAATGCAGCTGTGCTTCATGAAAAGCACAAATAAATGAATGTAAAATGAAGCTGTTTGCTTAAAATACCTTAGTTCCTGATTTTAATTGTCTAAGTTGATGAAAACAAATTGATATCAATGCAGATGTACATCACGACACAGTACATACATCAAACATCCTACTCAAAAAACTGCCTCGGGCTCTCCTGATGCTTTTTAGTGTGACATAATCTGTTCAATTGTTCTTTAACATGAGGTCCACCTTCATAACTTTGGCAAAATGACCTCTACATAATCCTCAGAATCGCTAGAGCCAGCTTGTGTCCAAATTACTTCTGTGGAGGCCCAGAGGTGAGAAAGATTATTCACATTTGGTTTGATCCATTTTTCCTTGTTTCTAGGTGGGCTCTCAGAACTCATCAGCAGAGAAATTAGGAGCAATGAACTGGTACTGCTTCCATGCTGCCTTCTACTGTTTGGAGACCCAACTGTCTCTATGGAGGTAATCTGACACATGGGCATTAACTACATCCTGAACAAATACATCCAGAATCAACCTGTCATCTTCAGCTACCTACCCTTTTTAATGCATCTTGTTCTCTTTTGAAAACAAACTGCTAATAGCTATATAAATAGAAAGGTTCAATGTAATGGTTTCATATTTTTTTTCTATTCAAATGTAAATACTGGCATTTCTTTATCAACTATGTACAATAACCCAAAGAGATAAACAACACACTTAACAGCAATGAGCACAAGTAAACAATATCTAAAGCTATCTAATTCACGTACATTCTCGTACAGAAAATAATCATTAGTACAAAAATTATCTAAGGGAAGAAAACCATTTCCCTGCACCATTCCCCCAGTCAGGAAGAACAGATTACAGAACCCAGGGCAGTTGCAGCTGTGAGAGCCTTAGAATCAGGTGATCTTTAGTTAGAATATTATCTTTCTGTTTTAGAACCTTTGTGGCCTTGGGCAAGTTATGTAGCCATTCTGGAAC
Source organism: Perodicticus potto (assembly GCA_963574655.1). NCBI lineage: Eukaryota > Metazoa > Chordata > Mammalia > Primates > Lorisidae > Perodicticus > Perodicticus potto. The sequence continues at coordinate 27,137 of CAUYRH010029192.1, read as the reverse complement.
TCAGTTTACTTACCTCTAAAATAAGAATTATTACATTTATAAGAAGCAATAAAAGTACTACTTCACTACATTGGTGAAGACTGAAGAAGGAAACCCTTGGTAAAGTGGAAACCATTGTCATTTTCACATGAGCACATGGAGGCACAGAGGTTCAGCACTTTGCCCACAGTTACACAACTGGTGAGTGAAGAAACAGAGATGTGAGTGAGCCCAGGCCTCCTAGTTCAGGAGTTTGTACTCATAAAGCAGTACAAACTGACTCCCAAGGGCTTCTTCATACAGCTCAGGGGTTCTCAACCTGTGGGTCACGATGCCTTTGTAACAATGAAAATACATCGTGAATATCAGATACTTACATTACGATTCACAACAGTAGCAAAATTATAGTTATGAAGTAGCAACGAAAATAATTTTATGGTTGGGGGTCACCACAACATGAGAGACTGTATTAAAGTGTCGCAGCATTAGGAAGGTTGAGAATCACTAATATAGCTGTTTGTTGAGAGAAATCAAGGAGTTGCTATTGTGTGAAAGTGATCTGAATCCACTCTTCATTCATGCATTTCTTCACTCAGTGATCAACCATTCATTTGATGCTTATTACGTACTTAGCACTGTGCAAGGGGTGCTGGGGGGTAAGTCATGGAGAATGATATGGACAATTCATGGCCCTTACTCTTAAGAAGTTCATTGTTTAATGAGGAATAGACTCATAATAAAACATTTTACTTATAATCTAGTACAGTGTTTTTCAATTTTTTTTTAATCTCATGGCACACTTGAACTTAGAGTTAAACTTCAATAGCACACTTAAATTATGTTGATCAAAAAAAATATATGTATATACATATAATTAAAGAATATACCTACTGCTTTGAACTTCTTTTGAAAATAATTTAATGATCTTTAAAAACTTTCATGGGATGTCTAAAATCCTCTCATGGCACACTGGTTGAAAACCACTGACCTAGAATGAGCCATCTTATAATACTTGAATGCATAGAGCACTGTAAACATGCAGATGAGAAGTCTCTAAATCTGTCTGGAGTGGAGTCACAGGCAATCTGAAGAAAGCAATCCTAAAAAGACAATGGCATAGAAGGGCTTCTAGGCAGAAGGAATAACTTATGAAAAGTCCGTTATGAGAACGAGTTGGGCTTGTGATGTGGATAGTAGTACCTGAAAGAAAATGAATGATCATTTGGAAGGATTATGAAGAATTCTGTGTGACTGGAGTCAAGGATGAGACCACAGCAAGAAAAAGAAAAAATTATGTCACGAGGAGCCTTGTCTACTAAGGAGTTTGTACTACATCTTGTACTACTGCTTTGAAGAGTGCCATTTTGAGATTTTGTTCTAGAAAGGTAACTTTTGACAGTCATGTACACAACTACTCTCTCGTAAAAAGGGGAGCAACACAGGGTGACCGTCCAAATGTTTGTTGTGTGCATCCTTCTTTTTTGTGTGTGTGTTTTTCTTGTTTTTGAGACAGAGCCTCACTATATTGCCCTCGGTAGAGTGCCATTATGTCACAGCTCACAACAACCACAAATTCTTGGGCTTAACAGATTATCTTGCCTCAGCCTCCCAAGTAGCTGGGACAACAGGTGCCTGCCACAGCGCCTGGCTATTTTGTTTTGTTGCAGCTGCCATTGTTGTTTAGCAGGCCCAGGGTGGGTTCTAACTCATCAGCCCCAGTGTATGTGGCTGCCGCCCTACCCACTGAGCTACGGGCACCAAGCTGCATCCCTCGTTGTTGTCTACCCAGCTTCCATCTCCCACGTTGGACTCATGGTAACACTCTTCCAGGGAGGAATTTATCCCATATGGTTAAATCAGTTTGATCATGCCCAGTGCACAGCCAAGGAAGGGGCATGTTTCAAAGTATCCCCTGCCCCAGTCATAGTGAATGCAGTCCAAGACTGGCTAATCAAAACTTATTCCAGCTCATTTCTGCCACAGTTAGTGGGAAAAATGGTCTATCTCTGTTGCAATTGCCTAACTTACAGAATGAGGGTCTTTAGCTGCCAGGTCGTAACAGTTGCCATTTGGTGGGGAGCCTAGGGAGAGATGGCACCAAAATAAAATGGAGTAGAGCATCTGACCACGTCTGAAGGCCGCTGGGCTTCTGTATGTGTGCCAGGGGATCTCCTGTTCTGTACTTAAGCTAAATTGGGTTTCTTTAACACGTAACCTAAACACTATTGTGGTGATCATTTGGAATTGCAGAAAAGCATGTCTTCGGGCTTATGTCCACTATGCAGTAGGTGTGTATGTGAACTGAGACAACTTGTCTAATCTTTGCACTTTAGAAAAATGTAGTACTTTTATTGCTTCTGTATAAAGAGTTCTAATATGTTCAATAGGAAATATCTGCAAAATTGGTATATGATTTTATCTACTATATGCCTGTTACTTACTCCGACAGTTAAAGTCATGAGACAGTGACATCAGTTGGTTACATACCCAAATTGCAGTTTCAATTTATTTGAGAGGCACACAGCCCCCAAATTTGCAGGAAATACCATTTGGAGTTTTTCTGTTGTGATATATGACCACCTAAGTTTTCAAGGAAAAGTGAATTTCAGTCACTAAAGTTATAGGAAAAATACCTTGAATATGGTAGCTTTATAATAAATCCAGTCCTTAACATTAGCTACATGAACTCTGAAAGATAGAGGGAATGCTCAGCTCACTAGTCTACCAGAAGGACAGACACATGACGTAGATATAAGAACTTGTTTTACAAATGTGTTATATAGATTCCATAGTACTTACCCATCTAGTTTAACTCTAAGTGCAATTTTTAGAAATAATAGATATAATGTAACTCCCTGCCTCCCACCCTGGACAAAAAGATCCACAGATGAAAAGTTCACAGGTTCACAGGTCTTTATGTTATTTGAGGTAGTAGATTAAAATACATTGTCATTCTTTTTTCTTCATACTATGCTTCATGAAGTCCCCCCAGACAAACTCCGTCATTGAGTACTAGTATCTAAATGGGTAAATCCATAGGAAACATTTTTCTACTCTTCTTCCTCTTAACCAGATTGTGATGCCAAGAGCTGTCTTTCAGATTATGCACAAAATATTAGAAATGTCCAGTAGGAGAAAAAATATTTACTTACAAATTTGCTTTATAAATGACTTCAGCCATGCACTTACTAAATACATAAAACTAGGCACGCATTGATAATATTTGCAAATAGACCACTGAATCTAAACCATTTCAAAACTACAGAACAGGGAACAGCCATATTTTAAAGCCATAAGACTGAAAGGGCAAAATTTGCATAAACAAATGCATATTTTCAGGACAAAAATGTCTTAAATTTAAAAAAATCTAGTATATGCAAATAGTTCATATAAAGAATTCATGGTATATGGACAAAATGCTTTTCAGTAATGACGCAGTTTTATTTGGGGAAGCTTTATATTTGAGTCTTCTGCTTCGGAAGCATTTCATAAAATATTAACTTTCAGTGCCTAACACCCTTAGCTCCTCCCGCTGGGATGTCCACAGTTACCACAATTTGCCCTTCCCCATGTTTATAGTTTTTCCTAAAACTTATTGTTTCTAGAACTTACTGTGCATTTCCCGTGACATGAATGTTTCTCTGATAAATGAGGCAAATGATTATTATTTTCAGTGAAATTTGCTTTGAGGTATAGAGATTCAAGTGAAAACTAATCATGGATACTGAGTATATTCTTTAGCAATAAATATATCGATTCCCTCTAGAAATCCCACAGGCAGAGGAATAAAGACATTCCATAAGGTTAACTCCTCTCCAGATAACTATAGTTTTGATGTTCAGGTAAACATCATGGAAGAAAGAGCTGTCATGACCTGCGCAGAGCAGATCATGAGGAAATTCCAAAATGGGCCGGTCTAACAGTGTGTGGTATGGCCTCAGAATTATTACTGACATTAAATTTTCTGTTACCATCGTTGACAACCTTACATCCTAAATGTACTTAACTCTAATTAGATGAGTCTTTCAAACGTAATCTAGCATTTAAAATTGTTTTAGAAGCTATTCTCTAATGATTATTTAACTTTTACTAAGAAAAGAAAATTTCCTCCCTGTGTCAAAGTTATTTCCCAAACTCTAAAAAGCTCATCAAAAGAAGAGGCAAAGCTATTACCTTTTGAGAAGATTTTACTTCAGAGGAGGAGAGATTGGCTTAAACAAGGAAGAGCCTTGGATTAGACTGACATTTACATGGTTCCTATTTGAAATATTGCTCTTTTGGATCAAGGTAGACTTGTAAAAAGTAACAAGTTTAATTACCTTTTTGGAATAAAAATTATTAACATTCAAGACCAATATTTAATAAATCACCATAAAGAATAGTAAAAAAATTCAAATATTTTGCTGCATGTAGCTGGGATCAATTTTTCCTTGGCTTTTTCTTCTTTTCCTTCCCTATCAAAATCATAATAAATTCTGACTTTGATGGGAAAACCACACAAACCCGGAAGTGCACAAATGGCTTCGTGACTTGTCCCTCCTCTAGGAAGAACCCAGGTTCCAATTTGCTGGGGATATCCTTGATCTGTGCCTGCTACTGCATGATTAATAATCACTCTCCATTTTACTGTGTCCTAGAGTGGCCTGGACATTAGGCACATCCCCCACTCACAGTAGACACTGCAAACCAACGTGGCTTCAGACACAGCTGCCTTCTTCAGGCAGCTCCCGCCAATCGGTCGCAGCACGATATTAACTGGAAGCTAAAATTGGTGAATGGATAGTCGAATGTTAAAAGAGGAATGAAAGAAATGGAAATATTTGAGACATTAAAATTATCTCTCTCCCATTCTCCCGCCCTCCTTTTCCACAAAACCAAAGTAGAAAGAGCAAAGCACTAGGCCCCGGGAGGTTTGGGATTTGGTCCTGCCCACATCGTGGCTTCAGTTACTTCACTGTTGAAAAGGAGAGGTTGAATCAGGGGGCTGCGGGATTCTCTCCAGCCCCCACTCTGTCACTGTGCGGACGCTGTCAGTCTAGTCAGCAAACTCAAAGTGTTGTTGCCCTTTCATCCTTGGTAAACTTATTAACTAATCTGAGTAGCAGAAACGAAAGTACTATCTCATTATCATCCTTCTCATCGTCATCTTCAGAAAGAATCCTTTCCATCTTCCGGTCCCTCCCACCCTGTTCACATGGGAGACAGGAGAAGTACAGATACATCTCTGGGGCACAAAGTGTTTATGTGGCTTATGAGACATCTCCTCCCAGACTTAGCATATCCCCAACTGAAGGATTATCTTGCCTCCTGCAAACGTTTCCTCCCAGTACTCCGGGCGCAGCTAATGGCGCTGCCATCTGCCTTGTTGCTGGCACATGGCCACAGCGTACAAGGAGCCAAGAGGCCTTGGCTGGTGCTGGATTCTAGGGAGCTCCAGTCTCTGGACTCTGTCTCTGCCACAGTCATTCTAGTCCTTCGGTTCCCAGTATAATCCTCCCTCTTTCTTTCCAGTACTTTCACTCGTATTCTGCCCCTTCCACTAACTCACTCTCCTTTCCAGTCTCACCACAGTAGCATTTCTTCAAAGGAGCCTAAATTCTTAGCCTAAGATACTTAGCCACCTGCACGACTCTCACCACATCAGGCGCTTTCCCTTCTCATTCAGCACTGCCGCTGCCCCTTCTACCCAACAGATCAGACGCAGGGTTTCTCTTGCTCGGGGCTCTAACCCCAAAGCCCGGCATTTCTAGAAGGGCAAAACACAGACACTAAAACACTTACGGAAAAATCACTGATGGATTTCTAAACATCATTTAACACTTAAACTACATCATAACCTGAAATATTAATAGGTTTTTAACAAGTTCTCTTCCTTCATCAAGAGTCTTAGTTGCTGCAGCAAGAGAGGAGCCCTGGGCTGAGTTGGACCTCAGCGCAGTCACCATCACCAAGACAGCCTCACTTTCAAGACAGCCCTGCAACTTTCTCCTGGGGGCTGCTGCCTTCTCTAGCAGGTCTTTCCAACCAGCTGGAGCTATTCTACCCATGACCCATACCACTCAAAATTAGGGCCAGAGTAGTATTCACAGCTATTATTGAAGACAGGCAACATGCCCCTGGTTTTCTGAGAATGTCAGTCTCACAGTAGGGCTGTGATCAGCCCTTTAGGGCTCACTGGCTGTGACAGTTAATTTTATTTGTCAACATAGCTGGGTCATGGTGCACAGCTATTTCATCCAACACTCGTCTAGATGTTTCCGTAAAGGTATTTTGTAGATGTGATTAACATTTACTGTCTGTTGACTTTAAGTAAAGGAAATTTCCCTCTGGATGTGGTCTCCTCTGACCAGCTGAAGGCCTTTAGAGGGAAGACTGAAGTTTGTGACGTGGGGAGGCTGGAGAGGAAGTCCTGCTTCCCAGCAGTAACATAGAAACCTCTCCTGAGTTTCCAGACTGCCAGTCTGCCCTCTGGATTCTTGACTCAAACTCCAGCCACTCTGACAGGAATCTCCAGCCTGTTGGGTTGCCTATGGATTCCAGACTTCTCAGGCTCCCAAATCACGTGAGCCAATTCCTTAAAATAAATCTATTCATACGTATCCTATCGGCTCTGTTTTTCTGGAGAGTCCTGACTGATACAGTGGCCCACCCTGAGGCAGGCTGAATGTTGGCTTTGGGTGATGAACGCACCACAGTCACATGAAGAAGGTCTTGGGAGCAGTTTCCCAAATTAAAAAAAGCAGGCAGACAAAAAAGTAAGAGACATTCTTATATTCCCCCAATATTCAAAACTCTGGTGTTTAAATTAGGTTATTAATCTGTTCTTTTTCGCCCTAGAGAAGACTATATTCTCGAATATTCCCCATCCTTCTTTCTTAAAACTTCTTGAACACAAAATGACACTTCTCACGTTACATAGTCAGGTGGGTTAGGGGAGCGGTTCTATTATAACTACCCAGTACAGGATAACGAACCAGGGTATGGGGGGAAATTCACAGTAACCTGGTAGCAATTCATCAAGATATATCTTTTAGCTTTCCTTTAATGAAAAGGTAGAAACAATGAAAGATTTCAGCTACAGCTACATCTAAGACTTTATTCTGATAGCTGGGAAGCATTAGCACTAAGATGTATTACTAGAACATAAATATAGGAACCATGAAAATGATCAAATGACAAACAAATTCTCTTCTTGTCTTGGATTAGTGTCGTTAAAATGCCTTTAGAATTGAAGAACAAAGCCTAAAGGGCTTCTTCTGTGACAGAGTCAAACTGATAAAAGGAATACTTTATTTCCCTTCCGGGAGATTCGGAAGAAAATAATTTGGCCAAATATAAAACTATAGGATTATTCTTGTCTAAAATATTGATCTGAAATCTCAAGCAAAACCAAAGTGTGCTTTACCTTCATTATTAAGAATTACACCATCTCTACCTAAAAACCTTATATTGAAGATAAAATTGACTTATATATTACCTTGTTTTGTTTTTCTTTTGATATATTGTCAGAGTAGCAAGCCCTGAGTGTTTTAATAAGATAGGATAATGGTCTATCAGTTCAGTGAGCACAACTACAAAATGATAAATTAGAACTAAGCGTGGAAAGCATTTTACTTGAATCTTCTATACTGTATGTATCCTTAGAATTTCTGTAATCATTCATAGAAAATGAAGTACATTATCTTAAGGCAATTTGAAGGTCACCATCAGCCAACATGAGAAGGTTTACAAACCATTCAAATGACTCCTCGGTACGTGTGAAGTGACTGTTTCACGCATGCAGACATTTCCTCTGTGGGTGGACATGCAGGGCCCTACAATACACTGATCGTGCATATACAGGGGAAACACGGATACATTTCTAAAGTGCTACCAAAACAGATCTTCAAATGTCAGAATGAACGTTCATTAGATCTGCAAAGGCTAAATATTCCGGTGTGCAATGTGTCAAACTATACAGTAAGAATCTTCTTGCCAAACACAAAAAGACTATTAAGAAGAAGCGTCTTGGTATTTTGATACGCATGTGCACATGGAGAGAGGTCACATTTCCACGAGGCAAGACACCTGTGTGTCCTTCTTAACACACCCAACACGACCAATACACTCATGAGAATCAAGGAACCCCGGTGGAAGAAATTCTAAGTGTTTTCCTGATTCTGCCAACCTCTGCAAAGTATTCTGGTGTGTTCTTTTAGAATTATTTTCAGAACCACAACATGTTCCTTCAAATATCTCTGGTGAAGGCACGTCATTATTCATCAGAAATGGATTTGAGGCAAAAGTTGTTCGAATTCAGATCTAATGAATAAAGTGTGTGACAAATTTGGGTAAACCAATTTGTTGTAAAAATTATAGTGAAACTACAAAGAAATGAAACTGTCTTTTACATGACTCTACATGAAATTCCGAAACAGGCACTTTAAAGACTTACTGAGCAGAGGCAGCTTCACAAGACATGAATTTGGTGTTAATGATGTTATTTGATTTATGTTCATCTTATTTTAAAATGTGAAAAAGTGTTATAAATCCTCCTATTCTTTGATAGAGTATTGGGATGCAACTTAAAAATCGATTTCACTTTCCTAAGAACCTGACCTTTATGTCACCTTAGAAGAGTAGACACTTTAGAGAAAACCACTGCACTAAACTTTGTAAAGACAATTAGGATTGAGAGAAATGTTAAAAGCCATTTATTACAGGAAGGTGTAAATCCCCTTTACAATATCGCTGCCCCAAAGACCCCGGTCTCTTTGTGTACCTCAACAACAACCAGGAACTCATCACCTGTCAAAGCAGGATAGCACAACTTTGGACAAATCTTACTGGCAAAAGTTTCTCCTTAAATTGCACTAATATATATCCCCTTCGGCTTCTGAGTTTCATTCTTCCCATCTCCTGGAGGTGATGTAGTATATTGTAAATCCCTTCTTCTTCACTGACCGTCTTTTACATATTAGAAAACACATGTCCTATCTGTTAGAAAACAGATGACCTTTCCTATGCCAGGTTAAACTGTTTGTGTTACATATCCGTGTATTATATATCCAGTCATATATTCATTCATTTTATTAAAAATTAATGAGTCTATCATATACACCAAGGCCAAGTTCTAATCGTGAGTGATGCTGAAGCAAGTAAGACAAGGTGGAGTACCCATACCTCGGGAATCCTAGTAAGTCTGAATAAAGTGAGAAAGAGAGAGAGAGCAAGTGAAGGGATGAGGTGTTAGAGCAGCTCTCAGGAGTAACACGTGAGCCAAACCCTATGGCGGAGACGGAGCCAACCATGCAAAAGGCGCTGCAGGTGGGGAGAAAAGCAGACAGGAAGTCCCCAAGGCTGCAAAGAGCTTGGCATGTTGTGGGGTCAACAAGGCGGCCAGTACACGTGGAGCCTGGAGAACAAGAAAGACAGCAAGGGAAGGTGACTTTAGGGCGGCAGTCACACCTCATGGAGTAAGGCAGGAAGAGAAGAGGGAGAGAGAGATGTCCAGGAAGGTAAGAGTCTGAAGAACGGGGGACTGGCCAGTGGTTTTGAGTGTAGTCATACAGTGAGTGTAAGATTAGCATTTCTATCAACCCACACATACATCCCCCTTTCGAATTTAGGTTCTTCAAAAACAGGAGTTGAGTCTTCCATGTTATCATTTCTCCAGTGCAGGTGACTACCCAGGAGTCACAGATGAGGGCAGGGACACAGGAAGTACGAGGCAAGAAGAGATGGCACAGAGAAGAGGTCTCCCGGAGAGGGGCAGCAGCAGGTGACTGAGTGACACTCGGGTGGGAGTACGGAAGTGCCGTGAGTGTGTATGTGTGATTCCTTTCCTCATCCTTCTCGGACCTCTCAATGTCAGTTCTCAGGGGCATGTTCACACGTTCTGGGCTGACTGTACTGATTCTGTCCCTGCCCCTCCCCCAAAACTGTCCTTTCTCTTGCCCCAGCTGCCTGACTCCCTGGCTCTCATCTCCCATGTCCACAGCAGTTACGGGAAGAGGCCACAAGGCAAAAATCCTGGCTTTACCTCCTCCTGTCTCACAGACCTTGAACAGGCTATTCTACTTGCCTTTGTTTTCTGACCCATAAAATGGGACAATGGAAGCAAACACATCAATCAAAGCAAGCTGCAGTTTTTATCATCCTCCTCCTCTCCCTCCTAGGGAACAGGTTTCACAATTTTAATATCATAATATTCCTCATATCCAGTGATTTCTTTCCACAGCCAGTGTGATTAATGCAGCCCAGGCCATCATTACTTCATCTTTTCAGTGCTCTGGGCCTCTGAAGCTCTTAGGCAGGAAGGCCTTCCTTACAGGGAGGACGGCGTGAGCCAGGCCCAGGCCCAGGGAGGACGGAAGGACTGCTTCCTGCCCAGTGCATCCCAAACACCGAGGTGCACCTACATCTCCTGTGGAGGTGAGTGAAGTGCACTCCACAGCTCAGAGTCAGGAATGGGAGCTGAGCGTGTTGCATTCTCACCCAACCACTCAGCGAGGCCAGCGCTGGGGCAGGCACAGACCCTGGGAGCTACTCACCAGCGGCTTCTCCTTCTTGGTTTCTGGTTATCACCAGAGGCTCGTTTGTGCCTCTGTCATGTCACCTGGTGACAGATCAGTTCATCTTCTGATAACCCCTCTTCCTGGACTGGCACAATCTCCTGGCTGATAGCAGCAAATTGACACTAATTTTCAACAATTAACCCTGGACCATACAAATGGCACTATTTTAAAATTATCGCCACACAAAGAGAAATATCTTCAGGGATTTACTCAGGTCCGCTGCTCACAGAACCCTGGTCCTTATTCTCTAACTGCCTTTAGAATTTAACCATTATTTACATTTGACACTGGCGAAATTTAAACCCACTTCCTTTGGTTTTGGAATTATAAGTTTACATATTAGACATCAGTTACATAAAGTATTTAGACGTGAAATAATGAAATGGGAATATGATTTTGTTTTAATATTTTATCAAGATTTGGCAGATTTTGGCAACACGTAATTCCGAGTCTCTGAAAGAAACCAAGATTTTATATCTTGCCTTTTAGTTCAAAATTCCTTCAGTGATAATAATGATAATAACAATAATAGCTAGTATTTTCCGTGTGCTGCCTAAATGCCAGGCATTCTCTGAGGTCTGTATCTGTCTGAACTCATGTAATTCTCCAAGGGTCCCCGTGAGGTCCGTTTTATGATGATCTCTATTTGCAGAGAAGGAACCAAATTCAGAGATTTACCAACTTGCCCGGCGTCACACAGCAGACCAGAGACACAGCCCTGGCTGGAGCACTTCCATGTTGCTGGCCTTTCTGAAAAGTGACGGTATTCAGGCACAATTTTCCCTCTACCGAAACACTCTACTGTAAGGGGGCCTTCCAGCAGCCTCTGGGGTCCGCACACAGGGCCATTCAGGAGAAAGACAGACGCAGCAGCCACTGTCAGAGGCGCAGATGCTCCGGGGCTTCCAGCCTATGTTGGGGCTCTTTTCAGGGCTCCTTCTGCTGGCTCATCTACTCAACAGAAAGAAGGTCCCCATCACGTCAACCATCCCTATTATCCCCGAGGAGCACCCCCTGTGCTAAGGGCTGGGGCTACCCTGGCGGAAGGCAGGCAGCCTGGGACCGCAGCACACAGTGTGGGGCTCCAGAGAGCAGAATCTCACCCCACAGCCTTTGAACTTGGCCCCTGCAGATCTCAGGTTGACATGAACCCCCAGTGCTGGAGCTGGGGCTGGTGGGAGGGACTTGGGTCAGTCTGGTGGTGCCTCCTGAGCGTCTTGGTGCCCTCTGGGTGGTCAGGAGAGAGTTCTCTCTCCAATTCCCACCACAGCCGGTCGTTCCCAAAGGCCTGCGCCGCCTCCTCTCCCCCTCCCCCTGGGATGGGCCTGCTTCCCCTCCCACGTGGCCACGGGCGGAGACCCCTGAAGCCCTCACCGGAGCACATGCGGCACCAGCTGCTTGTGCAGCCTATGAAACTGTGAGCCGAACAAACCCTCTTTTCTTTATAAATTACCCAGCTTCAGGTATTCCTTTATAGCAACACAAAATGGACCAACATCCCTTCCAGAATGTTCTGCACTGCCTCTCATGGAGAGTTGGGGAAATGCCTCTGAATGCAGACGTGGGTAGGATGGAATTAGCTTTAGGATGCTGCCTGCCCTCCGAGGTCATTCACATCAGGGTGACCAGCTCCTCCTGTCTGGTCTGGGATGCCCCTCGTAGCAGGCAAGTCCGGAGTGTCCACTGTCACACAGAAGCTCCAGCTATGACGCGTCCCCAGCGGGCCCCACAGAGATCTGAGGTTTAGCTGTACGGCCAGACCACAGCCCAGCACTGCAGGGCATGGATGCTAGTGTGAAATGAAGGATTTCACTGATGGAAGGTACACAGAATAAGGAAATGTAAGGAGCCGGGTCCCGAGACTTTAACAGCTCAGTGTCATGGTACCGTGATGGCGACCAGAGCCCACTGTGAAATGAAACCACGCCACTCGTATCTCATAGCACGTAGATATGTAGACTTTGGTGTAAATAGCTTCTCGTATATTTACACATGTATTGTACCCAAGCGCACTGTCCAGCCCCTGGAGAAACACATCTCTGTGCCGAGTGCTCCCGCCCTACCTCGTGCACCGAGAGACCTCAGTTCTGCAAAGGGCGCGTACCACACAGTCAAGTGGGAAATCCGAGCTCTGTGCAGCCTAAGATCCACGTAATGTAAGGGTGCTTTTTGAGAAAAAGAATTCAAAACTATGAGTATCATATTATAAGGGAAAATGGTAATATAATTCCTCTCTCCTTTAGCATAGCTGATCTAAATTTCTCTTTATTACTGATAATTTGAAAAAGTTACTTTCGGCTTCACAACTTAACATTGGTTATAGCATGCACATTTTTAGAATTGTTAATTGGGGGAATCTCAAATTTTTTTTATGTGCAAGCTGTATGATTTCTAGGCATTTTAAAATTTCCCAACCAAGGGAATTTTGCACACTCTTTGAATTGATGACACCAACCAGTGTGTCATCAGTTCCTGTGTCATCAGCTGCAGTGGGGCCTTGGCACACACCTGTGGCATACTGGACTATATTCATTGATGTCAGAACTTGATGTCAAAGGGGCAAGACATTCAAATCTTTTCCCACCTTGAACCGCTTTTATTCATTAATTGAATGATCAAACAACCTCAGAGCTTATTCATTGTTTACATTTAAAATTAAGGGTGGGACATAATTAGAAGAGGGACTTTACCCAACAACTGCAGTCAGCATAACCTGGTTCTCTGTACCCTCAATTAATCCCCAACGATAAAAAAATAATAATAATATTTTAAAAAATAAAAAAATATTTATTTATTTCTCTGACTAGATTTTGGTTTTGGCATGACACATGTGCTATTAGAAACCACTAGAGGACCTCGGGACAAGATGCTCAGATATGCTGAGATGTGGTTCAATATGTCAAAAGCCGTAAAATATTCAACTTCATACATAGTCTACTGGTTTCCTAAAGTGGCGCTGTCATACAATAGAAGGAATTCTGATATGTTTGATTCCATATAATTCAAATTAAAAACAAGTTAGCACGTGGATACATATATAATATATTGCATTACGGATGAGAATGCAACCTTCCTCTTGTAATTTTCCTACCTATCCAATACATTTTATAATTCTTACATATCCAAGAGTTTACCACAGAATCCCTGTTCTTGTCTACTACTCAGATACATCTGCTGATAGCATGGATATGTCCATGTGGAGGTCTGATCACTGGACGTTCATGTAATAACCCCTGGTGAGTCGGCACAGTCAGCAGTGAGAGTGAATCATACGATGTGTAACGCTAAACCCCATATTCTATCTATCTCTATTCCCCTGGCCAGATCCCCCAACTGCCAGCACCACCCCAGTTCCTCCAGATAGCAGGGGAAATGTGTTAGAACAAAGTCAGAGCAAAAGGAGACACTAGAAGTAACAGATTATAGCTAAAATATCTCACTTTTATGATATTACAAAGATACGTGGTCATGTGACCACCCTGTCTCAGAGCCGGTCAGGGCTGAGGAAGAGGTCATGCCAACGAATGGCCCTTTTAGCATCGTGGTAAATCCATCTCTGCAGAGACATGATCAAAGGCTACTGAGATCAATCAGTGTTGCATTACTAGTTTTCAGTGAACCCTGGACGCTCTCTCCCTGCCTTAATCACTAACAATTTTTATTATCTGTAAAAGAAAAAAGAAATTTAGCTAAAGTCTAGCTACAACATTCAACTGTCCTCACAGTAAAATATTAGAAAAGATAGCGGTATGACTCGGGCTCAGTAGCAGCAAACACGCTGCACGGGTGACCAGAACACACACCTGCAGCAGAAAAACCTTGTTACATCCTGTAAGTAATAATCACGTAAGCCCAGCTAAGACTGTTGGGGGCATCATATGCAGATATTCTAAGGTTTCAAAAGAAGGAAGATCTTCATTTATATATGAAAGTTATGGGCTTGGCACCTGTAGCTCAGCAACTAGAGTGCCAGCCCCATACACTGCAGCTGGCAGGTTTGCATCCAGCCCTGGCCTGCCAAACAACAATGCCAAACTACAACCAAAAAATAGCCAGGCATTGTGGCGGGTGACTGTAGTCCCAGTTACTTGGGAGACTAAGGCAAGAGAATCACTTAGGCCTAAGAGTTGGAGGTTGCTGTGAGCTATAATACCATGGCACTCTACCCATGGCAACAGCTCGAGACTGTGTCTCAAAAAATAAATAAATAAAATTAAATTAAAAAGAGGCAGCACTTTAGCTTAGTGGGTAGGGCGCCAGCCACATACACCCAGGCAGGCAGGTTCAAATCCAGCCCGGGCCAACTAAACAACAATGACAATTGCAAAAAAAAAAATGGCCGGGCATTGTGGTGGGTGCCTGTAGTCCCAGCTACTTGGGAGGCGGAGGCAAGAGAATCGCTTAAGCCCAAGAGTTGGAGGTTGCTGTGAGCTGTGGTGCACCAAGGGCAACATGGTGAGACTCTGTCTCAAAAAAAAAAAAAAAAAAAGAAAGAAAGAAAGAAAAGAAAAGAAAAGAAAGTTACGGCAGGTTTTATCTTCGGATTGTACAGGTTTTCTATTGTTTTGCTCAGTTTTGGGCTTTTTTTGCTTCATTTAAATTAATTTTTTAATTGACAAATAATAATTATACATATTCATGGGGTATGTAGTAATATGTAATGTATTACTATATATACCATATTACTATAGTATATATGCTATATATATATATGCATATATATAATCTTTTATATAATTTATAATAGTCAGATCAGGGCAATTAGCATAGTCACTGGCAGATTTTTTATAGGTTTTAAACCATTATATTTGGAAAGATTAAACAACCAAATTCAAGCACTGCCTTGTTTAGTGTTAGGCATTATTTTCGAGATTAGGCTAGGCAAAGCGTGTGTTCTCATAAGAAAGCTTTAAAATATTTAAAAGTATAAGTAATAATCCATTTGATGAAATAACCCATTTGATGAAAAGCAAAAATTAGGAGATGTAAGGCCATTAGCTAATATTCCTTATATGCTGGAAAACTTGACAATCACAGAATGTTATGAAATGCAGTGAACTTTGGTTGAAAGATTATAGAGAAAGAGTTATGCTAGATAGTTATAATATTTTGCTTTTATTATCAGGAATTATTTAAAACAGGACAGACATTTATTTGAAACTGCATTTTATAATTAACTAAATGGTACAATTTATTTTGTTTCATGGTATTCATTCTTTAATTTTAATTTCCAGTACAGTGAAGCTTTTTGATGTCTTTTTTTGTCAATATTATCTTTAGTGTACTTAATGAACACTTTCACTATGCTTAATAATGCCTTTAGTAACAATAATATGTGCTAACAGGAATAGTGACAATTTCTACCCAAATTGTTGTTAAATTTCTGATTCTCTTTCTCTAAAAATACACACTTTGCAAAGCTGACATAATTTCTTCCAGAGGCCTTTTTCACATAGTAATGAATAGAAAGATTTCCCAGTCAACAAAAGGAAACTTAATTATAAAACACTAATCCAAAACCTCTACAAATAAGAAAAATCACACTCTGCAGCTCATACCATCTAAGAGTATCTAAGAGCCCTGCAGACCATGGACATTAGTTTAATTTTTATAGGTGGACAGACAGCTAGACTGGTCAAATACATGCCAAAATGGAGCTCTTTCCCCAAACTTTGCTGATTTTTTTCATCCCTCAGAGATTACAACCTCTTTCCTAGTTTTTATATTATTTGTTTTTGGCCCCATATAATTTTACAATTAAATAACAAGTTAGGTTATATTATTATGTTAACTGTCTCAATCAACTTGGTCTTAACTGTCCAACAATATTGCAAATTTTTAGAGAGCAGGACATACATTTTATATTCATCTACATTTTCTATTTCACTTAGGATCTACTTATAATCAGGAAATACTTGTTGGATTAAAGCCTACAATTTGGTACTCTATGTAAATGCTGTCCTAGATCATGTTCTGGGCTTGAAAGAGGTTCATCTCATGCCAGGCCCCAAACTATACTATGTCAGCATTTGTCAAAGGACGAGCAACAAGACCTGACCAAAATCACCATGAAAATGTGTGATCCTGTATGTAGTGTGGTCCACTTCCATGCTGTGATCACACACCCAGTGTGGTCCACTTCCATCCTATGATCACATACCCAGCCTGGTCCACTTCTATGCTGTGATCACATAGCTGGCGTGACCCACTTCCGTGCTGTGATCACACACCCAATGTGATCCACTTCCATGCTGTGATCACAAACCCAGTGTGGGCCACTTCCGTGCTGTGATCACACACCCAGTGTGGCCCACTTCCATCCTGTGATCACACACCCAGTGTGGTCCACTTCTATGCTGTGATCACCCAGTGTGGTCCACTTCCACCCTGTGATCATGTACCCGGTGTGGTCCACTTCTATGCTGTGATCACACACCCAGTGTGGTCCACTTCCATCCTGTGATCACATACCCAGCCTGGTCCACTTCCATGCTGTGATCACATACCTGGCGTGATCCACTTCTGTGCTGTGATCACACACCCAGTGTGATCCACTTCCATGCTGTGATCGCATACCCAGCCTGGTCCACTTCTATGCTATGATCACATACCTGGCGTGATCCACTTCCTTGCTGTGATCACACACCCAATGTAATCCACTTCCATGCTGTGATCACATACCCAGTGTGGTCCACTTCCATGCTATATGATCATGCACCTGGTGTGGGTCAACTTTCATGCTATGATCACACATCCCACTGGTCTACTTCTATGCCATGATCACAGACCTGGTATGGTCCACTTCCATGTTATTCTTTTGTCACTGTCATTAGCTGTTATTTCTGCTCGTCCCAAGGTCCTGATGATCACATTAGTGACTGTTTCTGAAAAGGAGGTCTAGGTCAATTCTATCATCCACAACAACCCAGGCTACGGAACTGAAGCTGCCTTGACTGCCCTTCAGGCAATGCCATTGATTACTCCAGTTAAAGTCGCCATCTGTCTAACTGGATGACTGCTGTCACATGGATAACTTCTCAGAGGGCAAGGGCAGCCAAGGGCAACCTTAGTTTAGATCTCCATAGTCGTCTGAGGTTATATGACCTATTGGTAGAGTTTACTTCACCTCTTACCAGCACCTGTAAGGGGTAGAGGGGCAGGAAAGCAAGTTTTGGGGAAGGAAAGCAACTTAATGCCAGACTCCCACACAAGGAGTATAAACATCCAACTTATGTACAGTTTGTCCTATGAAGGGAGACCATTATAGTAAGTCCCAAATTACAAAGATCTGACTGATGTACAACTCACAAATACACACTTACAAATGTGTGTGTACTATTGCAGTACAATATTGCAGGTAATAGGAAAAGGTACCTACCTGCTCCAACTTATATAAGAATTCAACAGAACCTACAGAACCCGCCTCATGTAACCTGGGGAATGCCTGTACAAATCTAGGGCACACATGGTGCCTCTGGAAACAGCCGTTGGAACCCCCAAGTTGGGCTTTACTAAATTGAATTCGGTGTGTACCTTGGCAATGCCCAGAGTATGGCATCCTGACCAGCTGGTAAAATTTAAGATTTCCAATTTACTTTGAAAAATTGAGCAAAATCCTTGGTTTTGGAGGGATTGCTTGAGTGCCCCTAGTCTACCCTGCCCTGTCTGTACCACCAGCTGAGCTAGGGCCATTCCCTGCTGTTGCCAATGGATTTCTCAGTAAGCTAAGGGCGGTGCTTGTCCAACTGTGGTCAGAGCTGTCTGGAGATGAGGCCAGACTCAGCTGCCAGTGAAATTTCAGGTCTTGTGACAGTTTGGGTAAACTCTATCAGGCCCCTTTCCTTCCCAAGGAAGATAGAAAATGGGAGGATTGTACAGGATAATGGTCCCTGATGGCCTCACCCCTACCTTCTGAGGGCTGAGGTGGCTGCTCTCCCTCCTTTGGCACAAGATCAGCATGTCCTGTGTCTGTGGCTGCAGCTTGACATTGCTTCCAGCATTCCTGCTCATCCAGCTCACTCACCCGGAAGCTCAGGTACAAGAGCCACAGGTGCTGTCATACAGTCCATGGAGGCCCTGGGTGGCATCATCTTGGCCTGTGTGGACCATTACAGGGGGTTCGGTGGGCAGTCACTTTCCTAATCATCTCTGTCCATGGCAACCCAGTAAAAGAGAATTCAGGTGCCCAAATCAGATTTAAATTTGCTGGGCCCCAGAGAATGCAAACAATCAGGAAGGTTAGGTAAAGAAAGAAATATTATGTCCAGGCATGGTCTGGTCAGGGTGGAGTATTAAATTTTCAAAATGGTTTTGTATGATTTCTCAACCTTCATTCTGAGTATTACCCAGGAAGCAGCCAAGAGAATATGAGCCCTCTCTGGGGACAGCCACGTTCGGTAAACAAGCTGCCTTACTAAAGGGTGTGACTAGGAGGTGATAAACATCAGGACTTTGGGGAGTCCATTTTTAAAGAGGCTGTTCCAGCGGTCAACAATGCCTGTTGTGTGGCTGGCAGGCAGCAGGGGAGGTCCATCCATCCATTCCTAAGCAGTTTGTGTGACAAAAGGCATACCGTCGTCAGACTGCAGACACAGGCCACAAGTGTGAACAAATTAGCCAGTGGTGCAGCTGGAGTCTGCTGATCAGACTGGAATAGCAACACGGCAACCTGAAAGGGGGGCACTGCCCACAGTCCTAAGCAGAAGTCAGAGGCCCAGCTTGCTCCATCTCCCAGGAGCAGGTTGGGCCATGCCCCACAGAACGTGGCCTGTAATATACACGGCCACACGCCTGGCATATGGTGAGTGGGAGCTGTGTCAAAAACAGAGCTCTTGGATTTCTGCTCACTCTGTGACCATGGACGTGCGGCCATGTCCAGTGTAAAGACTCAGGTGGCCATGTGGGTAGTACAGTCAGTCTCATCAGAAAGGTGGCCCAGATGGCTCCATCTGCAGTGAGATTTGTCTCCATGGTCAGCAGTCCCTATCAGAGGTGTGTGTCATCTGTCCATCCATGTTTTCAAGTAGGAAAACCAAACAGGCCACTGGCAACAGTCAAAGTGTTGGGAAAAATATGACAAGCTTTGTTAAGGAAAGTACCAGAGAGAGGGGAGAATGGCCTTGAAGTCTGCCCAAGGCACAGGACAACCATTTCCACCTTCGGTTCTCTCCAGCTGGAGCTGAGATTGAGCAGCTGCAGCAGCCTAGTGAACCTCTTAGGTCTCAGCTTAGCCGAATGTCAGTGAACAGGTCCAGACAGGGGAGTCTCTGTGAATTGTGGGCCCCATTGGGCCACCAGCTTTGCTTCAGGTGGCACAGTGGGCGCTAGATTTTCCCTGGTGGATAGCTGCTGATTTTTCATGTAAACTGCAAGGTTACTGACATCAAGCTGGGTGTGCTCCTGACAGACAAGCTGTACCTTCTTTTAGACTTTAGGCCAAAGATGACCCAACCCAATGTGAGGGTCAGGCCACATGTGAGGACAACAGGCTTCCATGGAGCAAGAGCCCAGAGTGAACGAATAGCCAAGCCAGGGAGGTACAAGTCCTTGAAGGGGGCTTCTGGGTGGAGGTCGCCTCCTTTTCTGGGCTTCCACCATCACCACCAAAGGGGTCACCAAGGGGAAAGTGCCACTGCCTGCTGGGCAGCTGCCCACACAGGTTCAGCCTCAGCCCCCCCCACCCAGGGATGCCAAATCAGGGAGGGAGCTAAAAGGACCAAAGGGGATGTGCAGGAGGGCGCGTGCTGCCCCCATTTCCCAGAGTTGGACTGGGTGCTCGGCCTCTCTTCAGGGTGAGGGGGCACATGCAAAGAGGTGATAGATTTGAAGTGATCTTGAAAAGGCGGTGTTAAGGCCCTGGTGTTAGCAGAACAGTAAAGTGAGGTTGGCTGTATCCGGCAGGAGAGCACTAGGACACCACCTAGAGACAAGGGCAGGGCTAAGGAAACAGTTCCTATCGTAGTAAAGGTAAATCTAGAGTATTTAAGTTTGGATGGTATGACACCAGGAGAGTTAGAAGATCTGGAGAAAAAGCAGAAAGTTTATAAACCCAGCTGGTTAGGCTTTCAGGATTAGAACCCAGAGAGGATGGTTCCTGTAATTCACATTATTCCTTAGACTCAAAAAGTTTACACATCTAATAGAAGTAAATGTGTTTTAACACTGAAATATTGATCCATGGTAAGTGTTCACCATGTGAGTTTCAAAACTAGACTGGTTCAATAACAAACTGCAATTTGTAGCAATAGAGTCTCCCAATGTAATATATTTTAATCCCCTAATGTAACTGGCCTGAGTTCCTAATGACTAGTCATTTCTTTCTAAAGTAACTGCCAATTTTCCAGAGGTACGTGGGTCTTCCTAACCAGGTTGACATCCTTTATTTCCATATCACTATTCCATTGGCAGTTGACTCATTCTGCTTCTTCACAACATGCACGGACCTTCAATAGATCATGTTAAAATGTGCAGTAACGGAGCTCTACGGGTGCTTTACGTTGTACCTCAAATAAGGTAGTTTCACATATTCTCATTTAATGAGTATAAAGAATGCAAGGGAACAGCAAAGGGTCTTAGAAGCAACTGAAATAGAAAATAATCAGGCTATAAAATTCAGGTAATATATTTGGTAGGTACTCGTGTAAGTAGAAACTGCATATACAAATTTCTATAAAATGCTCAAGTCAGCTAAGGACTGTTACTCACATTCAGAATATAAGTACACAAGACAACCCCGCACCAGGCTGCACAAGCACAGAAGACAGAGTGTACCAGTTCACTCTGACTTTACAAAGTCACTGGAGGGCATTGCTCTGACAAGGCTGATGTAGAAAGTAAACAAAGATCTACTTCCATCATTGTAGAAAGGATATCCATGAGATCTAGGTTAACAAGCTATCAAGTACATTTTTATTGTTTAAAGCAGCATCTCAGAATAGTTTGAAGTAAAACACTTCTATTTTTAAACCACCGTAACACTGAAGGCTGGGTTTTCAATTTGTCAACCTATCTAAAAAACTGAATGTAATAGCCTGATTAGTGACAAGCAACATTCGAGGAAAGATTTTTTTTTTAATGGATCAATGGTGTAGAAAATTTGGTACCATCTGAACAGACTTAAAATAGAGTGTGTATTATAGAACAATATAGAGTTCTTCATTACTGTAACTACCTTGATGAACAGCAGCTCAAAATGTGCCTCCAAAGCCAGAGAGTTTTAATGGCTTATTGGGGAAGATGAATCTTTTTACCCAGTTTTCTGCCTTGCAGTGTCAGAATCATATCACTATCATGATATTCATACTCATTTGACAATTTTATACTTCACCATCACAGAGGGATTGAGTGTAATGTCAAAAATTAACTTAATAAGAAAATTTCTAATCTGATCACCAAGGTCATATTAATGATACCATGGAAGGGTGTTATTTTGAAATATATACCTATTTTCTCTTTCCTTGGTAATTCCTATAAATCCTGACCCTTTTTCCTTTTTGGGCAGCAGCTAGATATGGTTGCCTTAAGGAAGGGTCGTTACAGCAGAAAATTCGAAAAAGCAATTTTGCCTTTCAAATTCCTAGTCATTGGGTTTTCCCAAACTGAAAGATACCAATGGTAAACCGAGGCCTTATAAGAGAATGATTGCTAAAGGAAATACGTCCCAGCGCTCTGTCCCCCAAGGTAGAAGGTATTCTCTAGGCCAGGGCAGGGGAGAACCGAGGTGTGTCTTCAGGAAGGGACTGCGCTCGCGCCCTTGGCTCTCTACCTTTCCTGTAAAATGAGATCAGGGAGTGGAGATGACATCGGCCTGAGAGCCAAATGAAATGCAAACCTGAGAAGGGCATAAGCCCCAGGTCCCCTGCAGGCTAGCAGGTCCTGGCAGCAGCTGGCCTAGAAATGGCTATGCCTCATGTCCAGGCAGACAAGCCCAAAGTTTCTGACAGTTGCCCACCCCCAGGGGAAGCCAGTGACTGGAGGGATGCACGAATTTCCTGAAGGCCCTGCAGGTTATCCCATCCCTGGGGTTGGCCCAATGTGCAAGAAGAGTCACTGGACCCAAATGGACTTTTGCTGGGTGTGAGGGATGTGGCGCAGGGTCCTCGATGCAGAATGTACATCTCAGTGATTGCCAGCACAGACGTTCCACAACCGAGGATTCGACCTCCCTCCACTGCCATGGGAGAACAGAACACCCATCTCCTCCAGAGGCCGCAACAAGGTGCTGTCTTGGAAGCAGAGAGTAGCTTTCACCAGACACTGAAAACTAGGGCCTTGATCTTGGACTTCCCAGCCTCCAGAGCTATGAGAAATAAATTTCTGTTGTTTATAAATTGCCCAGTCTCAGGTATCTTGTTATAGGAGCACAAATAAATGAAGATGGTCACCAAGACTAGACCAGATCTTCCCCTGCCTGGGCAGCCTGAAAGCCAAAGCTGACAGCTCAACCCTAGGAGGGAGGAGGATGATGGGGCCAGAATTTGCTGGGATTATATCAAGATTCAACTTCAGTTTAGAGAAGAAAAACCAATAGTTACCTTCTTAGCCCTTTATATTATGTCCTGGGGGTAATATGCTAGTTTCTTCTCTTTGAATATATGTAGGAAGCTCGGCAATGAAGTAACCAAATAAAGATTGCCATAAGAATACCTTAACCATCACAGAAATCACAGGCAGTACAATGTGAAAAACACTGTGATCACATGGACCAAGGGAGCCCATGTGTGCAGAGCTGCATTCCCTGTTCATTTTTTTCCACTGAGATTACAAAGAATACATCAGAAATCACCCTCCCCTTATCTGTTCAAGTTGTCATTCATCTAATTTGCAGTGACCTGACAACCTAAGGGGAACTTGCTTCAGTCATTGGTAAAGACTTCCACAATGCCAAAAGTAACTACTTAAACATAATCAGGGTTTCATAATTATACTATGGATAACATTTCTCTCTTTTCTTTTAGAAATTAACTAAATTGCAAAAAATTAATCATATCTTGTTCCTGCACATTTACCCCTAGGAAAGAGCAAAAGAAAGTGACTCGAGGGTGGGGCATGGGCCCCATATACCGAGGGTGGCAGGTTCGAACCCAGCCCCAGCCAAACTGCAACAAAAAAATAGCCAGACATTGTGGCAGGTGCCTATAGAGGCAAGAGAATTGCCTAAGCCCAGGAGTTGGAGGTTGCTGTGAGCTGCCGTGAAGTGCACAGCACTCTACTGAGGGTAATAAAGTGAGACTCTGTCTATAAAAAAAAAAAAAAAAGAATGTGACTCGTAATTATTATCTAGAAGTAGATACTAACACATCTTCCTCTAGTTTGGTGTAACAAACATAACACATGGAAAAAGAAACAATTTCTTCTCTGTGGCATAAAAATAAATAATCAAAACTTTGGAAAACAGTAGACACTGGAAAACTGTGAAATAATTACTTAACTAAAATGAGTTAAAGGGCTATAGAAACGTCTTTTGACTCCACTTCTCAGGTTGCCATATAAGTGATAGTCATACTTGGGGAATTAATGAAGTCTCTGAACCTTCCAGGAGATACTATGTTTATATTAAGTAATGTAAGATTTCATCAGGATCAGGGGATATGCAGGATGAAACAAGTTAACAAGTTTTTGAAAAAGAAAAACCTGGAATAAGTAAGGACAGAAGAGTGGCCGTGGAGGAAAGACATGGATACAAACGGCAGAGAAGAAGGAACTAGCTCTCTTAGCCTGCGAGTGCCGAGTCAGACAGGGAAGGAGAACCAGGGGAGAGAGATATCGGAAAGGCAAGGAAAAAGACAGCTTCCAGAGGAGGGGTCTGGACAAAGTGTCAGACCACAGAGCATGATAAGAAACCATTTCATGTTCTCAGTTTATAATCCCTGCAATACAAGGATAAGAGACCAAAACTGAACTCAGGGTATCATGACACTGGTGGCCTCTGTAAGGGACATGGTGACGTGGTTAATATTCAGCCCTCTGCTCCACACCTAAAGCTAAGCAAGGTACGCAATCAGTGAACATTGAGTGATCAAAGAGCAAAGAACCTCTGTCCCATTTAAGTGTGAATGACACGGCACAATTTCAGTGCATTTATATAGGCTACATTTATGCTGTGCTAATGAATAAGTGTGGGTCACTGAAATCTTTATCCAACCTCACTGAATTTTTAGTGCTGAGATAAGCTATATATAAAAAGTTAGGTATGTCAAGAATGTGTAAAATGTATGTAGATACGAGTTTACTTATATGTTCGACTGTATTATCAATAAGGCTTCCCATCAATAGTAGGCCCCTAGCACTTAAGTTTTGGGGAGTGAAAAGTTATGCACAGATTTTTACTATGTAGGGACGTCAGCACCCCAACCTGTACTATTCAAGGGTCAGTTTGTGTACACACACACATACACACTCTTTAGAAAAATCATCTGATGCATTCTGAGCCATTTGCTGTTTGAATAAAGCTGAATAAAGATCACATACCACTGAACTATCACTAAAGATCACTGAACTTGCCCCAAGACTAAAAAATATTAAGACACTGCAAAAATTGCAGGTGTAACTGAAAAGAAAGTGATCATATAAAATCAAACTCTAAACTGGTTAGCACTGTGAACACCCTGTAAATATGCAGAGAACCTGAGTGATCTGTGTTGTGAGCAGGACGGAAGGCGGTGTTATGGTGATTGGACATTTATAAAGTGCTGGATATCTAATAAACTGCCAGAAAATATGTCTTTATATTTATGAGAAAGCATACTTATAAAACGTAACAAATTAATTAGCAGCTAGCTAAAAAGATAGCAGACCCCAATAATCTGCATCATGGAAAGAATTAAAGGGAACCTCACTGCAAATATTCCTTTATAATTATGTGAAGGCACTTTTTAAAAATCTAACGAATTAGTAGTCGGCTAAAAAAAGAACTGCTAGTGACAGAATAAAACACAGAACTTTGGTTTGGCACCTGTAGCTCAGCAGCTAGGGCGCCAGTCACTTACACAGGAGCTCGGGCGACGAACCCAGCCCGGGCCTCCAAACAACAATGACAACTGCCACAAAAACAGCCGGGCGTTGTGGGGGGCCCTTGTGGTCCCAGCTACTCAGGAGGCTGAGGCAGGAGAATCTCCTAAGCCCAGGAGTTGGAGGTTGCTGTGAGCTGTGACACCACCGCACTCTACCGAGGGCGACAAAGTGAAATTCTGTCTCAAAAAAAGAAACGTAGAACTTTAATTCCAATTTTAATAATTTAAAAATTAATTTTATTCGTAAATAATAATTGAACACCTAATGTCAAGACTCTCTTCCGAAGCTGAAGATACAAAAATGCGTGTAACGGGCGACCTGGCAGCCCGACGTACCCCCCTGGCCGAGGATCTCAGGAGGCGCTCACGCCCCGCCCTCCCTGAGCTGGACCAGCCGCCTCCCCCCCCCCCGCCCTCCCCCGCAGGAGCCTGCGCTCCGGTGACCAGCGCCTTTGGGCAAGAGGCGCCACAGCAACGGAAATGGCTTAGGAAAGGCTTCCTGGACAGCTGTCTCGAATCCAAGGACATCTGTGCAGATCTGCAGAGCGGGTGCAGAGATTGGGGTCCCCAGGCGCGAGGTTGGAGGGGGTCTCATCCCGAACTGAGCTCCTCTCCCCCTTAGGGCTCACCTGGGAGGTGCACGACACAGGGCAGACAAAGGGACAAAAGGAAATTGCCCGAGGGCTGGACAGCTTCTCTCCTACAATTTTCCTACAGATCCGGCACATTTTATAATTCCAGCATGTCCTGCAACTCACCACAGACTTCCCGGCACTTCCCAGAACCCACCTCGGACTTTCCTGCACGTCCCGGAACCCACCCTGGACTTGCCGGCAGGTCCCGGAACCCACCCCGTACTTTCCTGCACATCCTGGAACCCACCACGGACTTCCAGGCACCTCCTGGAACCCACCACGGACTTTCCTGCATGTCCCGGAACCCACCCCGGACTTTCCTGCACGTCCTGGAACCCACCACGGACTTCCCGGCAATTCCTGGAACCCACCCTGGACTTCCCGGCACACCCAGAACCCACCCCGGACTTCCGGCACGTCCTGGAACCCACACTTCCTGGAACCCACCCCGGACTTCCTGGCACTTCCCGGAACACACCCTGGACTTCCTGGCACTTCCTGGAACCCACCCCGGACTTTCCTTCACGTCCTGGAACCCACCCCGGACTTCCCGGCACACCCAGAACCCACCTGGACTTCCCAGCACGTCCTTTAACCTACCCCGGACTTCCCGGCACACCCAGAACCTACCCCAGACTTCCCGGCACATCCGGAACCCACCCCAGACTTCCTGGCACGTCCTGGAACCTACCCCGGACTTCCCAGCACGTCCTGGAACCCACCCCGGACTTCCCAGCACACCCAGAACCCACCCCGGACTTTCCTTCACGTCCTGGAACCCACACGTCCTGGAACCCACACTTCCCGGAACCCACCCCAGACTTTCCTTCACGTCCTGGAACCCACCCCGGACTTCCCGGCACACCCAGAACCTACCCCAGACTTCCCGGCACATCCGGAACCCACCCCAGACTTCCTGGCACGTCCTGGAACCTACCCCGGACTTCCCAGCACGT
>CAUYRH010029190.1:0-16494 GCA_963574655.1 Perodicticus potto | reverse complement strand
AACCCGCCAGCTCAGGTGTACGTGGCTGGCGCCTTAGCCGGTTGAGCCACAGGCGCCGAGCCAATGGAAAGCATTTCTCAAAGAGACCGAGATTATATGTGTATATGTGATGAAAACGAGAAAATGTTCAGGTTGAATAATGGGAAATGGTTATTTTTATAAGTCAAAAATAGTAGAAAATCAGTAGTTTTATATGGTTTAAGCACATATAGAGGAGAGTTTCTAAATTGTATAAGCCTTGAGAACATGGCAAAACAAATGAATAAGTAAATAAATAAAGCTCAAGTTTCTTTTCTTTTTTTTTTTTTTTTTGAGACAGAGTCTCACTATGTCACTCTTGGTAGAGTGCCGTGGTGTTATAGCTCACAGCAACCTCAAATTCTTGGGCTCAAGCAATTCTCTTGCCTCAGCCTCCCAAGTAGCTGGGACTATAGGCTCCCCACAATGCCTGGCTATTTTTAGAGCTTGGGTCTCTCTCTGGCTCAAGCTGGTCTTGAACCTGTGAGCTCAGGCAATTTCTCCACCTTGGCCTCCCAGAGGGTTAAGATTACAGGCATGAGCCACCACGCCCGGCCCAGTTTTATTACTTTTGTTGCACTCCATAAAGCTTTATGAGACAAACCTGAGACCCATTTTATTTTCCAAACAGTAAACACTTTGTTCATAATAAATTACAAGTATAAATATTAATAATTCAGGGGATCATTCAGGTGTTTTTTGTACCTAATTAGTGTTGAGAGCAGAAAAGAAAAAAACAACTAAAAAAATTCTCTTTTGTAAGATAATCGTATTTAAACAATAAAGAGACAAAATTTAGAGAAAGTTTTTCCTCTGAGAGCTAAATTTTGAAACAATCTGTAAATAAGGACAAGCATCACAATTCAAATTGTTCCAAATCTAAATTCATTTTTTAGAAGAAAGGAAAACAAATATTTATTTATTTATTTTGCAGTTTTTTTTTTTTTTTTTTAATTTTGCTTTTAATTTCAGCTGGCTTTCAGTCTTCTTAGCTTGGAGGGTTTTTTGTTTTTTTTTTTTTTTTTTGTTTCTTCCTTTTGGGATTGTCTTGCCCGTTTCCTCCCAAGTAGCTGGGATTACATGCATCCACCACAACGCCCGGTGTCGTCTTTTCTGTTGGTAGAGACCGGGTCTTTTACTCTGGCTCACTCAGGCTTATGCTGGTCTCGAACCCTCTGAGCTCAGGAAATCCACCCGCCCCAGCCTCTCACAGCGATGGGACTACAGGCGTGAGCCACCACGCCTGGCCAGAAAACAAATATTTAGCTGTTGAAAATAAAGTCTTACTCTTACTAGCAAAACTTGTAGATAATTGGTTCAGAGTAAAAAATATGAAACAGCAATGAAAGAAAATAAAAATACAGGGGTGGCACCTGTGGCTCAAAGGAGTAGGGCACCAACCCCATATACTAGAGGTGGTGGATTCAAACTCAACCCTGGCCAAAAACTGCAAAAAAACAGAAATAACAATAAAATAAAAATACAGAAAAGAATTTTTCTTTTTTTTTTTTTTAAGAATTTTTCTATAAATTGGAATCTTTATCCTTTAAAACATGCAATTCTACCTAGAATAGTTTTATTCTCAAAAATGAAAAATTTCAAAAACATATTAGTTTGTTTCTTTACACTTAAGACCCCATGTATAAGTATACTGTATTGAAGCAGAAATCCACAACTATCATCTCTGTCATAATGCCAGAATAAAATTCACCACCAACAGTTGTATCTTGCCTTAATAAAGGATTTTTTCATTGCAAATAACTGACACACACGAAATAGCTGAAACAAAAAGGAAAGAGAAAGGGAGAAAAAGACAAAAAGAGAAAGAAAGAGAGAGAAAAAGAAAAAGGAAGGAAGGAGGGTGGGAAGGAAAAAAGGAAGGAAGGAGAGAAGGAAGCGAGAAAAGGTGGTGGGAGGGATTCTGACACTATAGGGCTATCTCAAGAACTGATGAGTTGGCTCGGCGCCTGTGGCTTAAGCGGCTAAGGCGCCAGCCATGTACACCTGAGCTGGCAGGTTCAAATCCAGCCTGGGCCCGCCAAACAACAATGACGGCTGCAACCAAAAAATGGCCGGGCGTTGTGGAGGGCGCCTGTAGTCCCAGCTACTTGGGAAGTGGAGACAAGAGACTCGCTTCAGCCCAGGAATTGGAGGTTGCTGTGAGCTGTGATGCCACAGCACTCTATCCAGGGTGACAGCTTGAGGCTCTGTCTCAAAAAAAAAAAAAAAGAAAGAAAGAAAGAAAGAAACTGATGAGTAGAATGAATGTACCATTGAAACTTCATGAACTAGAAGCTGGAAAAAGCTCAAAACCATATGCTCTATCCATTTTTTCCTCCATGAAACAACAAACATGTTCTCTCATCCCTTTCTCTGCACATTTGTTTCATTCTTCTCTTTCTGCAGACACTTTTCTTTGCTTTTTCATATGAACGGCAGATGATTACTATCAGAGTTCAAGTGCTAGCTAAGGTTGATTAGCATTCCCATCTCTGAATGTAAAATTTCAAATTCCTAGGAAGAAGGAATCTGATTAGCTTAGCTTGATGTGTCTATTCCTCATCCATTCAATTGTGGGTGAAATTCCATGGACTTGGGTGGCGCCTATGGCTCAGTGGGTAGGGCACCGGCCCCATATACCAAGGGTGGCAAATTTGAACCCAGCCCCAGCCAAACTGCAACAAAAAATAGCCAGGCATTGTGGTGGGCGCCTGTAGTCCCAGCTACACGGGAGGCTGAGGCAAGAGAATTGCCTAAGCCCAGGAGTTGGAGGTTGCTGTGAGCTGTGTGACGCAACAGCACTCTACTGAGGGCGATAAAGTGAGACTCTGTCTCTACAAAAAAAAAAAAAAAGAAAGAAAGAAAGGAAGGAAGGAAGGAAGGAAGAAAGAAAGAAAGAAAAAGAAATTCCATGGACTAAATATGGCTTTAGGAATCTGTTCCTGTGAGAGTTGGGGCCTGAGGACAGGCTCACAATAGTCCCATTTACAAAACATTTTTGCTGTTGTTATTGCTGACCGGTCCTTTTACGTCTTTGTTTTCCTGGGGCCATGTGTCTAAAAAACAATATCCAAAAAACAGGGAAGGGAGGAAGTCAATTTGTAATTTGCAAACCTAAATTGTTGCATTTTGCTGTGTACAATGTGCTCGCTTATTTAATAAGCACCCACATTTTGGGCCCAAACTTTCAGGAAAACTATCTTCCATTTTAATTTGTAAAAGGAGGCCAGAAGTAGCCAGACAGTGGCACTGCCTTCTCTCGTGAGGAGCGTGAAGCCCTGGAGCTGGGGCAAGCCAGGCAGCAGGTAAGAGTGGTCCGGACCACTGGTTGTGTCCAGGGCCGCTTCCTCCTGTTCTTTTAACCTTCACTGTATTCTGTCTTTGAAAGACTGGAGCAGGGAAATTTGGGGCTGCTCCTTGATGCCCTGAAGAATACCATCTTCAAATATTTCAAGCATATGAAATATCTGTATGTGCCTTTGCTCCAGTCCGTATTTTGTAGTATTTGTGTTATACACTGCCCATATTACAGATACATTCAACAAAAGAAACTGAAGAAAAGAGTATTTAAAACTAGAAATGTAGGCTCGGTGCCTGTGGCTCAACGGGCTAAGGCGCCAGCCACATACACCTGAGCTGGCGGGTTCGAATCCAGCCCCCGGGCCCACCAAATAACAATGACAGCTGCAACCAAAAAATGGCTGGGCGTTGTGGCGGGCGCCTGTAGTCCCAGCTACTTGGGAGGCGGAGGCAGGAGCCTCGCTTGAGCCCAGGAATTAAGGGTTGCTGTGAGCTGGGATGCCACAGCACTCTATCCCGGGTGACAGCTTGAGGCTCTGTCTCAAAAAAAAAAAACTAGAAATGTAAAAAAATAATAATAATAATTTAAAAAAATAAAAAAAAACTAGAAATGTTATAAACTTTGAAAATAAATTAACCATGTCCAAATTGTTTATTTTTACAAAAAAGTCAAGGTTGTAGGCTAAACAATGGCCTCCAAATCCTGATCCCCAGAACCTATGAATGCTTCCTTAAATGGGCAGTTGCTGATATGACTAAGTTAAGGATCTTCAAATGAGAAGATTATCCCAGTTTATTTGTTTAGCACCTAAATGTCCTAATCCTGTGTTCTCGGGGAGGGAGGGAGTGGGAGATTACACTGCACAGGGGAGGGGCCCTGTGATGCTAGACGCAGAGATGGGAGCGATGACCTGAGAGATGGAGGAAGGGGCTGCAAGCCAAGGGACACAGGGGCCACTAGAAGCTGAAAAAGTCACAGAAATGGATTTTTTCCATTCGGAAGAGGCTCTTGCCAATACCTTGATTTAGGCCCAGTGAAACTGATTTGGACTTCTGACCTCCAGAACTATAAGAGAATGAATATGGGTTGGTTTAGGCCACCCAGTATGTGGTAATTTGTTATAGTAGACTTAGGAAACTAATATAATCACTATGTAAAAGTCATTGTTTTAGAATTTATCTTTTTTTTTTTTTTTGCAGTTTTTGGCCTGGGGCTGGGTTTGAACCTGCCACCTCTGGTATATGGGGCTGGCGCCCTACTCCTTGAGCCACAGGTGCCACCCTGGAATTTATCATTTATTCACCTATGTTAGTGCTTGCATCAAAACTGGCACTGACCAAGTGTGGTGGCTCATGCTTATAGTCCCAGCTAAGGCAGGAGGATGACCTGAGTTGGGAGTTCTGGCCAATATAGTAAGATTCCATCAGCACAAAAAAGAAAAAGAAAAGCAAAAGAAAAATTACCCAGGTATGGTGCCACATAACTGTACTTCTAGGTGTTCAGAAGGTTAAGGTGGGAGGATCACCTGAGCCGAGCAAGTTTGAGGCTAGAGTGAGCTATACACCACTGCACTCCAGCCTCAGTGACGGAATGAGACCACCTCTCAAAAATGAAACAGAAAAATAGTATTGACACATGGTTTCCTTTTCTTTAATATAGAATAGTCATTGTTTTGAGGAAATTTAATAGATGTGTCCTTTATTTTATAAAACTTGTTGTTTGTATATGAACCATACAAAGAAGGTATAAGGGCTTTACAATACATTTTCTTGCCTATTCTTTTGAGAGCAACACTCATTCACTGAGTCATTCAAATATGTTTACTGAAAACTTACTCTGTGCTAAGCATACAGTTAAGAAATATTTGTGGAATATCAACTCTATGGTGTGCTTCATGTTGGGATACCATGGAGGAATGGCAAGCATGGTCCATGCCCTCATGGAACTTATAGTCCAGCAGAGAAGAAAGACATAAACCAATAATTACAATAAAATATGAGGTCTGTTGGCTTGGCGCCTGTAGCTCAGCGGCTAGGGTGCCAGCCACATACACTGCAGCTGGCGGGTTTGAATCCAGCCTGGGCCTGCCAAACAACAATGACAACTACAACCCAAAAATAAAAGAAAAAAAATAGCTGGGTGTTGTGGTAGGCACCTATGGTCCCAGCTACTTGGGAGGCTGAGGCAAGAGAATCGCTTAAGCCCAAGAGTTTGAGGTTGTTGTGAGCTCTGACACCATAGCACTATACCGAGGCAACAAAGTAAAACCCTATCTCAAAAAAAAAAAAAAAAAAAAATATATATATATATATATATATAATGAGGTATGTTATGACTTGGAGAAGCACAAGATATTATATGTATATAGTGGGCAATTCATCTCGCCTAGGACAGGCAAGGAAGGCCTCTCACAGATCAAAATTGAGTTGAGACTTGGCCTGAGACTAAGTCTATAGGGAAGAAATAACACAGTCTCTGCTCTCAGGAAGCTTGCAGTTTAATAGGGATCTAAGCCACATAAACTATCGGCCTTAACACAACATGGAAGGGCTATGAAGGTGGGTATACAAGGTGCAGTTCAGAAGAAAGAGGCCCTGACCGGATCTGGGGTGGTGTAGATATCAGAAAAGACCTGACCTTTGAAAGGTGTCTTGAAGGAAGTGCCAAGTGGCCAAGGGAAGGGAGGGATCGGATGTCCAGGCTGAGGGAGCAGTATAGCACGGTGAGGCATGTTGTAGAACTGTGCTGTGTGCTAAGATTAGCTGTATGTAGCTATCAATCCCTTTTATTATAAAAATTTGGTTTTGAGGCTCGGCGCCTGTGGCTCAACGGGCTAAGGCGCCAGCCACATACACCTGAGCTGGCAGGTTCGAATCCAGCCCGGGCCTGCCAAACAACAATGACAGCTGCAACCAAAAAACGGCCGGGCGTTGTGGCGGGCGCCTATAGTCCCAGCTACTTGGGAGGTGGAGGCAAGAGACTCGCTTGAGCCCAGGAATTGGAGGTTGCTGTGAGCTGTGATGCCACAGCACTCTATCCAGGGTGACAGCTTGAAGCTCTGTCTCAAAAAAAAAAAAAATTTGGTTTTGAAAACTGTCAAACATAAAGCAAAGTTAAAAGAATATCACAGCAAACCCCTACATGTTGCTTTCCAGATCCCATCATTAATATTGCTGTGCTATTTTATCATATCTAAATATCAAAACATTAAAAAAGAAAAGAAAAAATATGGGCTATTAAGGGTACTTTTACACTATTACCATTTGGGGGTGATTATTTTTAAAGTTGATCTTCCACTAGAATCAGAGGTTATGTGAATTTAATTTTTATGTAAGACTTTAAGTAAAAAAGTTAAGAGTATATTTGTGGTATTAAATAAACAAAGGGAAATACTACAATAGAAAATGCAATCCATGGACTCCAAAATGCTTTCATCTATCAAAAAGGTGCTTTCTGCTTGTTTTATTTTTGTTTTGGCAACTGTAAAAGGGCTTATGCTGATTAGGAATACAGTACTAGGTTCATGATTTAAATTACAGTTGGCAGTCTAAATTTCCCCCATTCAACTGATAATTGGATTTCCAGTTTCCAGATTTTTATGAAGATTAGGCTGTCAAGCATTCTTAGGATTTATAAAAGTTTTATATACTTCTTATGGTAATTTAAGTACACTGGTAGGATCTGCTATGAATATGTATTATAAATACAAAGACAATGAAAATATGTGCTGAAAAATAATCTTGCTCTTATAAATGACTGGTTTGCTAATGCAAATTCCAGGTGAGGAAGGTTTGGGAAAGAGGCATTTCTGGGAATGTATGAAGTCTAATTTTTTTTTTTTTTGAGACAGAGCCTCAAGCAGTCACCCTAGATAGAGTGCTATGGCATCACAGCTCACAGCAACCTTCAATTCCTGGGCTCAAGCAAGTCTCCTGCCTCTGCCTCCCAAGTAGCTGGGACTACAGGCGCCCACCACAACGCCCGGCCATTTTTTGGTTGCATCCGTAGCTGTTTGGCGGGCCCAGGCTGGATTCAAACCCACCAGCTTAGGTGTACGTGGCTGGCACCTTAGCCTGTTGAGCCACAGGTGCTGAGCCATGAAGTCTAATTTGAAACTGTGCTTCAGTTCAGTTCTTCCAAACTACCATGCTTTCAAGAAATACCTGCAGAGCTTATAAAAATGTAGATCCAGTTTGATCCCCAAAATTCCAATCAGTAGGCCTAGGATGGGGACCCAGAATCTGCATTTCTGGCAAAAGATAAAGACAGTGCAGAAGACACTTGCAGAGACGCGACTGAACTGAGCAAGTCCTCACTCCGTGACACTCAGGTTTGACAAAGCATGTTTAAGTGTGTGTCACCTTAGTCACTTGGACATGGTATTAGGGAACTTTTTTTTTTTTTTTTGCAGTTTTTGGCCAGGGCTGGGTTTGAACCCACCACCTCTGGCATGTGGGGCCAGTGCCCTACTCACTGAGCCACAGATGCTGCCCCGGTATTAAGGAACTTTTATTGAGAAGTTAAACATGTTGTATTAGTAATCTGAGAGCAGGTTATTTGAGCTAATCTTGTTGCTAAAAACAACTAAAAATGCTAGATGAAATATATTTTAAAATATAGTCTTTTTTTTTCGAGGCAGAATCTCACTGATGCCTTGGGTAGTGTCATGGCATCATAGTTCACAGTAACCTCAAACTCTTGGGCTCAAGCAATCCACTTGTCTCAGCATCCCAAGTAGGTGGGACTACAGGTGCCCACTACAATGCCCACTAATTTTTCTATTTTTAGCAGAGACAGGGCCTCCATCTTGCTCAGACTAGTCTCAAACTCCTAACCTCAAGCAATGGCCTACGTCTGCCTCCCAGAGTGCCGGGATTACAGATGTGAGCTAAAATATCATCTTAGAGGCATACAATTGGCTAAGAAATTATCTGGCCAAAATTTTAAGTGATGGCAGGAATCCTGAGGGTAACTGAGAACCAAAGCTAGTTTTGCCTTGAAGGTGTTTGCTCAAAGGGGAAATTGAGGGGCAGTTTTTATAGTTTTAGCTTATGGGGCAGTCTAATAAGAAGCCCTCCCTTAACAAACCTGGATCCAAAAAGGCTAGACCTTAGAGTAGAATAATTCATTTTTATTTAGTTTTATTTTTTATTTATTATTTTTTTTTGTAGAGACAGAGTTTCACTTTATCGCCCTCGGTAGAGTGCCGTGGCATCACACAGCTCACAGCAACCTCCAACTCCTGGGCTTAGGCGATTCTCTTGCCTCAGCCTCCAGAGTAGCTGGGACTACAAGTGCCCACCACAACACCCGGCTATTTTTCTGTTTTTTTTTTACAGTTCGGCCGAGGCTGGGTTTGAACCCGCCACCTTTGGTATATGGGGCCAGCACCCTACTCGATGAGCCACAGGCGCCGCCCAGAGTAGAATAATTCAGAAGTAAGCCCCCAGAAGCCCTCACCTGCAGAGCAAATAAGGAAAATTGCCTGGGTTCTGAGGGGTGAGGGAGGAGAACAGAGAGATTCTATGAGAAGTCGTAACCACAGGCTGTTTTTCGTGTTGTTTTTCAATCCAATTCTGTATCACCTGGGTAATACCGAAAGACCTTAAGGCATAATAAATTTAGTTGAGAATAGCCCTGGAGCTTCAGACCCTTTAGATAATCCGGTACAGGTAATGTAAATCCTTTCTAGTGGAGTATTCCTTCATCCTAGGCCCCCGAAATCTCTGCTCCTCCCTTGACCTTGGGCTTAATCAAGGGATTTGCCTTTGCTAATGGGAGGCTTTCAGATGAGATGCAAGCAGCGGCTTGAAATGGGCTTGCTCAGTATATTTTGTTTTTTATACCATTGTCACAGCCATGAAAATATGTCTGGGCCATCTTACTAGCAGCTCTGAAATCAAAAATTAAGATGGAGCTGGGCAAGGTGTCCCATGCCTATAATCCTTGTACTCTAAATAGGAGACTGAGGTGTGAGGATAGCTTGAGTTCAGGAACTGAAGGCCAGTCTCAGCCAAGAGCTGTCTCTACTAAATCCCAGGTGGGTGGATTGTCTGAGCTCACAGGTTTGAGACCAGCCTGAGCCAGACAGAGACCTCGTTTCTAAAAATATCTGGGTATTGTGGTGGGTGCCTATAGTCCCAGCTACCTGGGAGGCTGAGGCAAAAGAATAGGTTGAGCCCAAGAGTCTGAGGTTGCTGTGAGCTATGTTGCCTTAGCATTCTATCAAGGGCAACAAAGTGAGACTCTTGTCTCAAAAAAAAGAAAAAAAAGAAAAGAAAAATTAGGTAGGCATGTGGCAGGTACCTGTAGTCCCAGATACTGAGGAGGCTGAGGCAGGAGGATCACTTGAGCCCTGAAGTTTGAGGTTGCTATGAGCTAGGTTGAGGCCATAGCCCTCTACCCTGGGTGCAGAGCAAAACTCTATCTCTCTCTAAAAAAACAAAAAACGATGGGATCAAATAGGTCTTTTCACTGAAGAATCATAGGGGTTGCCTCAATGCCTGTTGCTCAGTGGTTAGGGTGCTGCCCACATACACTGGGGCTGGTGGGTTTGAACCTGGCCTGGGCCAGCTAAACAACAATGACAATAACAAAAAATAACCAGGCGTAGTGGAGGAAGCCTGTAGTCCCAGCTACTTAGGAGGCTGAGGCAAGAGAATGGCTTGAGCCCAAGAGTTTGAGGTTGCTGTGAGTTGTGATGCCATAGCACTCTACTGAGGGTGATATAGTGAGACTGTTTCAGGAAATAAATAAATAAATAAAAGAATCATAAGGGCATTTGTTTCCCAGTAGCCTGACATGCTCAAAGTGGCAACATTAAATCTTAAGGCAGAGGCATGTCTGAAAAAAATTATGGGTATGTTTCTTAGTAAACAGAGTGATTTGGAATTAAATACACTAAAAACTCACAAAATTTCTGAGGGAAATGTATTGACAAAAGCTCTGCCAACCTAGACTGATGCTTTCAAATGGTGGAGGTGATAGAAAGGCTTTGGGATCCTCAACTTTCTTTAGGTAGGAAGCAGGCTAAGAAAGTTGCTCAAAGGGATATTTTCCTATCAGAAGTGACCAAGAAGGTTAAGGGAAAGGAGAGACATCTCAGAGAGAGAGCCAAAAGGCATGGGGAAAAATAGACTGGGAGCTTCTCCTAGGAAGCCAAACCAGGGCTTAATCAAGAAACATTCTCAGTGGTGCCTGTGGCTCAGTGAGTAGAGCGCCGGCCCCATATGCCAAGGTGGCAGTTCAAACCTGGCCCCAGCCAAGCTGCAACAAAAAAATAGCCAGGCATTGTGGCGGGTGCCTGTAGTCGCAGCTACTCGGGAGACTAAGGCAAGAGAATCATCTAAGCCCAAGAGCTGGAGGTTGCTGTGAGCTGTGATGCCACAGCACTCTACCAAGGAGGGAAACAAAGTGAAATTCTGTCTCTTAAAAAAAAAAAAAAATTCTCGGCTCCATGCTTGTAGCTCAGGTGGCTAAGGCGCCAGCCACATACACCAGAGCTGGTGGGTTTGAATCCAGCCTGGGCCTGCCAGACAACAATGACAAATGCAACCAAAAAATAGCCAGGCATTGTGGTGGGCGCCTGTAGTCTCAGCTACTTGGGAGGCTGAGGCAAGAGAATCGCTTCAGCCCAGGAGTTGGAGGTTGCTGTGAGCTGTGATGCCACAGCACTTTACCCAGGGCGACAGCTTGAGGCTCTCTCTCAAAAAAAAAAAAAAAAGAGAGAGAAGGAAAGAAACGTTCTCATGGATTTCTTCTCGGTTAGGAATCTCACCCCACCTGCACCCACGTGGAATAAAAGCCACTTTGATCACACACACACAAAGAAACATTCTCCACCCCCAGGGCAGGGAAATCTGCAGCATCTGCCCAGTAGGGTTTCAGATTAGTACGGACCAGTTTCTGCTATTTACCTCCTGTTCTTTTCCACTTTTGAACGGGAGTCTTTGTTGCATTTATCCTGTCCTTGTTCAATTATTGTTAGGTATGGAGGGGACAGAAAACTTGCCCTTTTTTTTTTTTGAGATAGAGCCCCACTCTGTTGCCCTAGGGTAGAGTGCCTTGATGTCATCTATCACAGCAACCTCAGACTCCTGGACTCAAGAGATCCTCCTGCCTCAGCCTCCCAAGTATCTAGGACCACAGGCCCCTGCCACAAGGCCCTGCTTTTTCCCATTAATAGTGAAGATGGGATCTTGCTCTTGCTAATGCTGGCCTCGAACTCATTAAGCTCAAGCAATCCTCCCACCTCAGCCTCCCAGAGTGCTAGGCATGGGCAGTGCGCACAGCCCAGATAACTTGTCTTTAGTTCATGGGACTCCATGAATTCAGAGGAGCTGTATCTGATCTAGATCTGGTGTAGAACACAAGATCCTAGATGTTGGGCCTGATGCTGTGATTAGATACAATTATAAGGGGTCTGTGATGGGTATGAGCCTATATTGTATATTGAATAATTTTGATTATGACAGCAGACTATGGCAGGTTGCAGAAATGGTCCTATTTTTTTTTTTTTTTTTTTTTTTTTGAGAGAGAGTCTTACTTTGTTGCCCTTGGTAGAATGCCGGTGGTGTCATAACTCTCAAACTCCAAGCTCAAGCAGTCCACCTGCCTCAGCCTCTCAGACTGCTAGGATTACAGGCACAAGGCACCGTGCCCGGCCTATCCTAATTTTTACCTCTCGTTGTATCCATACCCTTTGCTGGGTACGTTTACACCCCCTTCCCACCATGGAAGAGACACCTGCCTTAACCCTTGATGGTAAGCTTGACCGTGTTATGTACTTTGGCCTCTAGGATGTTGGCAGACATGACAAAATCAGAGGCTTAAAATGGGCTTTCTCTCTTGTACCACAGCCATTATTGTGGGGAAATGCCCAGACTAGCCTGATAGACCCAGGAATGAGCCAAAGAGCAGAGCCACAGTCAGCTGAGGTGAGCCTATGTTAGCACACAGCCCACCTGCTCCCAAACAAATGAGTAAATGAGCCTGGCTGAGGTACGCAGTGCCACCCTGCTGACCCATGGTTGATCCCACATGTGTGAACAATTATCACTTATTGTTGTTTTGATTGTCCCCTATAGAAGCCACCCACACATACTCCTTTTTCCACTTTTTTTTTGAGACAGAGTCTCAAGCTGTCACCCTGGATAGAGTGCTGTTGCATCACAGCTCACAGTAACCTGCAATTCCTGGGCTCAAGCAAGTCTCTTGCCTCCGCCTCCCAAGTAGCTGGGACTACAGGTACCCGCCACAATGCCTGGCCATTTTTTGGTTGCAGCCATCATTGTTGTTTGGTGGACCCGGGCTGGATTCAGGTGTACGTGGCTGGTGCCTTAGCCCGTTGAGCCACAGGCACTGAGCCTTTTTTCCACATTATTAAATGTGAAGTGATTTTATTTTAAAGCCTAGTCTCTAAACGTGATAAACAGAGGCTTCCAAAATACATGAGTCAATTCCCTCTCAATCAGCTGTCCAGCATAGGAGCACACAACCTCTTCTCAGGTAAGTAATGCCCACAGTGGCAGAAAAGTATTTGTCATTAAGACACTCAGACATGGTGTGAAAAAACATTAAAATCTGCAAAAGATCCCACGCTGTAAATAAGTGGTTCAGTCATATCAAGGTGAACCAGGTTCGGTATCTTGATGCTTCAAGACAAAAGTCAGGATATGTAATTGTTCCTGGACTTCTCCCCAAAATAACATTGACTTTTTCCTTTTGTCGTAAAGAAAAGCACATATAACCAAGATTGTTATGGTGTCCAGGATCAACTTACTTTTTTTTTTTCTCTTTGGTAATAATAGAATCACCATGAATTTTAGTAAAGCTCATGACACCCAGATAGCAGCTACATTTCCCAGCTCTCTTGCAGCTAAGTGTGTAGGCTTGTGATTAATTTCTCATCAATGAAATGTGAATGGAAATGATTTGTGTGAAGTCTTTGTCACTACCTTAAAAGAAAAATCTTTCCCTCTACTTCCTTTCTTCCCCTTTCACAAAAACTGGATGCAGAGGTGGTTGGTGTTAGACCAGTTCCAACAAAGTGGTCAAGAACAACACCCCAGGGTAGTGCTTAATGTGTATGAGAACCACCTGGGTCTTGTTAAAATGCAAATTCTGATTCGGGACCAATTACAGAGATTCTGTAATTCTAACAAGCTCCCAGGTACTGCTCATGATGCTGTTCTGAAGACTGCGCTTTGAGTAGCAAGGTCTTAAGGGACAGTGAACCAGCAAGATGGAAGGAGCCCAAGTTCCCAGAGGACTCTGAAGTACAGAGCTCCCTATTCAACTCTGTCTGCCCCCTCCCCCATTATATTTGAGTCACAGTATTTTGTGCTTCTTTTGCTACAGCAGCTTGGTACGTGCCCCAACTAGTATATCACCTAAGCAGAAGGGGGATGAATGGTCAATCTGGAGGCTCAGAGGATGGGAATGTGCTTGGGGAGGGGTGTCTCTAACCTAATACATGGTTAAGGGTACCTGGCATTTAGTTTGCTGGCCTCTCTTTTGTTAGCAAAGATGATATAGTTCAATTGCTGTAGCAAGAAAGATGACCAGTGCTCACCTCGGCAGCACATATACTAAAAATTGGAATGATACAGAGATTAGCACGGCCCCTGTGCAAGGATGACACGCAAGTTCATGAAGTGTTCCATATTAAAAAAAAAGAAAGAAAGAGGGAGAGATAACCAGCATAGCTCCCTGATTCTGATTTCCTTGTTCAATTTCTTGTTCAACGGCTTGCTCATTAAAAATGTATTTCTCACAGAGATATTGTATTTCCATAGGTTCAGAATACATCAGTGAGTGAATACCAGAGTTTTGATAGTTGCATAAACTGGCATTCTGCTTTACATATCAGTCTTTTGGATTCAGACAGCATGAGTCTGTCTCCTAGACACTCTGCTTCTGTGTGCACTAGAAAGAACAGAGTTCCTTCAATCTGCAGAGCTGAAAATCATATGATGTCCTCTGTGACTCATTGCTGTGCTGGGAAGTCTTGCCTGGAAGCCAGCCAGCCAGGCCACCAACCCACTGCTTTCGAACAATCACAGGGCATTTCTCTCCCAGGTCAGCACACTCAAAAGAAGCATTTAATGTTTTCCGCAGAATCCCTCTAAACCAGAGGCCCATGAGGTATGCTATCGCCAGAAGAGCATTATCCTAGGGGTCAGAGGAGGTGAGTTCCACCCTTGCTATTAACCAGCTGAGTGGTCACAGACTGTTTAAGCCATTTTGTCACCTGCAAAATGGGGATGATAATATTGATGATTAAATGGAATAAAACATAAGCATCCACCTAACAGAATGCCTGACATTTAATAAGAAGTGTCAATAAATGTTAGTTTTCTTCCTTGCTTCTACTACTTTATCATGATACAGACACATGTTAGAAGCAGCCTCCACCCCCTCCTCCTATCAGGTGTCTGGAAGGGCTAGTGGTCAAGACAGTGCTGATGATAATTCTAGTAGAGACAATAGTGATGTAGAAAAATCAGTGCCAGATTTTACCAGGGAAATTTAGTTTTCAACATTCTTCCCTTACCCCTAAAGAAAAGAGGAAAGGAAACGGCACAACAGATTGAGTAGCAGTGGTCACAGAAGTATGAAGAACAGCAGCAGAGGGTGATGACTTAGCGGCCAAGAGAAGAAAACATTTCTAAGAGGGAGTGATCAAAATGTCGCAGAAGGTCAAACCAGCTTAACTACAGAGAAATCAAGTGAAATAAAGACTGTCAATTAGACATAGTAACTTGGAGACTACTGATGGCTTTAACAAGAGCGTTGCAGTGGAACTGGGGTGGAAAGCCCAGGTAAACAGAGTGTAGGAAAAAAGAAAGTAGATCAGGCTTGGTGCCTGTGGCTCAAGCGGCTAAGGCGCCAGCCATGTACACCTGAACTGGAGGGTTCGAATCCAGCCCGGGCCCACCAAACAACAATGACGGCTGCAACCAAAAAATGGCCGGGTGTTGTAGCGGGCACCTGTAGTCCCAGCTACTTGGGAGGTGGAGGCAGAAGAATCGCTTGAGCCCAGGAATTGGAGGTTGCTGTGAGCTGGGATGCCACAGCACTCTATCCAAGGTGAAAGCTTGAGGCTCTGTCTCACAAAAAAAAAAAAAAGAAAGAAAGAAAAAAAAGAAAGTAGACCAGAAGGGTTTGGACAAGTGTTTTCAAGCTTGGCTATGAAGGGAAGGGAAGTGGTAGGACAGTGGTTATTAGAGGACATAGGATCAAGAATGTTCATTTGCTTTGACTGGAGGGCACGACACAAGTTATAATACTCGCTGGGGAGGTGACAAGAAAAATACAGAAGACAGAAGATAATGGGGAAAGAGAAGTTCCTGAGGAGCAAGAGTCTGGGACCAGGGCCTAGAGAGAAAGACAATCCTAGAAGGAGGGGACACGCCTTTCGTTGTAGCAGGAAAGGGCAGCGTGAAGACACAGGTCCACTGGTAGGTTTGGAGCCAGGAAGTTGGGAGAGGGCTCCTTGGATGACTTCCGTTTTCTCCCTGAAGGAGGAATTTAGTTTGTCTTCTGAAAGGAAAGAGAGGGAGGGTTACATGGTGAAAGGAAGTGAAGAAGGTAAGAAAAAATATAGCATCTGGAAGAGGAAGACAGAACTGGCCTGAGAAATGTAGTAAGATTGCAGAGCAGTGCTGAGGGTGCAGGGGGGGATAACTGAATTTCTACTGGTACCAATGCAGGGCTCTGCTTTCCTACAGGCACGGAAGAGCAAACAGCTGGGTTTTCCCATCGTGTAGCACAACCATGTGCTCATAAGGACTTCACAGCTGGCTTTAGAGTGTGATGGGAGGGACCCTGATTTGTGGTAGTGACAGATTTCGAGCTACCAAGGTGATGCCACTGAACTCAGATCAGTGAAGAGAAGCCCAGTGGCACACTCTTATATTCTATTCCCATCACTCAGTTCCGATGGATAGAAAACAGTAAAATGTAGTAAAATAATTAGGAAGTGATGAGTTTTCATTTCAGTTTTGACCTTTGTTTTTATATGCTTTTCTTTCTTTTTTTTTTTTTTGAGACAGAGCCTCAAGCTGTCACCCTGGATAGAGTGCCGTGGCATCACAGCTCACATCAACCTCCGATTCCTGGGCTCAAGCGAGTCTCCTGCCTCCGCCTCCCAAGTAGCTGGGACTACAGGCGCC
>CAUYRH010029188.1:0-38860 GCA_963574655.1 Perodicticus potto | reverse complement strand
CAACAATTTGGATGGAACTGGAGACCAAAATCATAAGTGAAATATCTAAAGAATGGAAAACCAAAAATCACATGTACTATTAAATTAGAAGTAACCAATCAGCACTGATATATATAGAGGGAAGTAAAACTTAACAGAAATTAAACAAGTGGGAGGGAGGTGGGGATGGGTGAAATCATACCTAACAAGTACACTAACAGAGTGATGGACACACCTGTAACCCTGAATCAAGCAATCTATGTAACCAAAAACATTTGAACCTCC
Organism: Perodicticus potto; assembly: GCA_963574655.1. NCBI lineage: Eukaryota > Metazoa > Chordata > Mammalia > Primates > Lorisidae > Perodicticus > Perodicticus potto. The sequence goes on along the minus strand of CAUYRH010029188.1, from coordinate 38,596 downwards.
ATAATTAAAAAAAATTCTCTTTATAACTGATTTTAAGTGATTTTACTATCATGTTTCTTGGTGTATGATTTTTTTTTTCATGTTCTTTGTGCTTGAGATTTGTTGAGCTTCTTGTATCTTTTTGCTTATTGACTTTTTTTTTATAATTTGTATATGTTTTAGTCTTTACTCATTCTTTAAATATTTCCCCTCTAGTTCTTTGCCAGATTCTAATGACCATCTATTAGGTTGCTTGAGTTATCCTACAGTTTAGTCATGTTTTATTTTATTTTATTTTTTTAAAGTTTTATTGCTTCGTGTTTAAGTATGGCTTGTTTCTATTGCTACATTTTAAAGTTTACAAAGGGTTTTTTTTTCCCTTGTGATAATTTGTTATTTTTTAAGAGACAGAGTCTCACTTTGTTGCTCTCAATAGTGGTGTCACAGCTCACAGCAACCTCCAGCTCTTGGGCTTAGGTGATTCTCTTGCCTCAGCCTCCTGAGTAGCTGGGACTACAGGCACCCACCACAATGCCCAGCTATTTTTTGTTGCAGTATGGCCGGGGCAGGGTTCAAACCTGCCACCCTCGGTATATGGGGCTGACGCCCTAGTCACTGAGCTATAGGTGCTGCCCTCCCTTGTGATAATTTATTTGTTGTTAATCTCATCTAATGTCCTTTTCATCTCAGACATTAAAGTTTTTATCTCTAGAAGTTTGACTTGGATCCTTTTTTATGTCACCAGTCTTCATGTCTCTTTACCTCAGCTTCCTGAACACATAGAATGCACTTATACTTGCTTCTTTCATGTTATTATATGCTAATTCTATTATTATACCAGTTCTAAGTTTTGATTAATTATTAATTAATTTTTCTCTTTATTATGGATTTTTTTTCTTGCTCCTCTGGCAATTTTTGATTGGTTGCTAGACATTTTGATTTTTAACTCATTAAGCACTGGATAGTTTTGTATTCATATATATGTATTATTGATCTCTGTCGTGGGATGCTATAGTTTCTAAGAAACTTAATTCTATCATGCCTTACCTTTAAACTTTGTTAGTTATGACCAGAGAAATGTTCAGTTAGTCATAAGCTAATTTTTCCCAACTAATGAACCAAAATTCTTTTAAGTAGTCTATTTAATGCCTTGTGAATTAAAGGCATTAAATGGTGGGGAATTAAAGGCATTAAATGGTGGGAACAGAAACCCCATGAGCTCTTGCATGTGTTGCAGCCTAAAAACCCTCTCTAGCCAGTGCCTGGGGGCAATTGTAAGGTTTATTTTGTTTGTTCCCATCTTTTGGGAATTACTGTCCTTTGTTACCTGTCCTGTATCTTAGAAACTGTTGTTTCATCTGTTTTATTCTCTTTTTGTTGTTGTTGTTATTTCACGTGGGAGGGTAAATCTGGTTCCTGTGTCTTCACTGTGGCTAGAAGTGGAAGTTACTGTTCTATTGCTTTAACATCTGTTCTTTAGGTTCTCATTTTGATAAATTTGTTTGTTTTTTATTAAATTTCATTATAATGGGAAAATGTTCTCTGCTATTTGGATTTTATTTTATTTTTTCAGACTGGATTCTTTGTCTGGCTTGTGCTTTTTTTCCCTAAACAATATTTGTATGGTTACCATGCTAATTATTTTCATCTTGTTAATACCTATCATAAAGAGGCTGTTCAGTTCTTGACTATGAAATAGGGAGGAGATTTACCTTAACAATATTCTGAATTTAACACAAATATATTCATCTTTCCCTCTGAACTACATTTTAAGGCTTTAGATGTTTTTTTTTTTTTTTGAGAGAGCCTCAAGCTGTTACCCTGGATAGAGTGCTGTGGCATCACAGCTCATAGCAACCTCCAATTCCTGGACTCAAGTGAGTCTCCTGCCTCTGCCTCTCAAGTAGCTGGGACTACAGGTGCCCGCCACAACACCCGGCCATTTTTTGGTTGCAGCCGTCATTGTTGTTTGGCCGGCCCAGGCTGGATTCGAACCCGCCAGCTCAGGTGTACGTGGCTGTCTCCTTAGCCCATTGAGCCACAGGCGCCGAGCCAGGCTTTAGGTGTTTTATTGCATCAATGATACTGTAGTTGGGAGTGCAAGGGAAGGAGAGTAGATTTAAAGAAGGAAAACTTATTTTTGGAAACCAGAATATAACCATCATGAAGGCAGGGATTTTATTTAATTTGGAGGCCAGTTTTGGTGACTGTTGTATCCCCTGCCCCTGTAGTAGTAACTGGGACATAGATGATGATTTGAAGTGATGAGTAAATTGTGCATATTTGTACCCTGTTTTGCTCTAGCTGCCCTTTCCAGGAGAGTCCAGTCCTCTTGGTCAACAAGGGGATAGTTAGATGATGTAGATCAAACAGATATGAGAGCTCTGCAACTAAGCAGACCAAGTGACCCATTAGACTGAATTTCTTCAGGCAGTATCGCTAATCAATAGAATGTGGTGGACGGTGTGGACATGTGACCATTGGACTTACAATCTAGGCTGACTTCAACCCAAATCAGTGAGTGACACCATGGCATTGCAAGTGAAGGGATTTCATCTTATTCCACCTTAACATAGCTCTCTAATGTTCCCTTTGGCCTCCTTCTTTGCCCATAACACAGGCTTTTCCAAACCTCTGGCCTGGACTGTGTAAGGTAGAACTAATTAGACTATATGTTGGTCCATGTCTAAGTTCTAATAACTGTGTTTAGGTATAGTTTTTCTCATCTGATAATCTATCATCAGGCAGGGATTGGGAAGGAGTTGGAACCTGCATGTTGGAGTGATGGTGGCTGTCAGGCCTTCTGTTGGGGGAGTGGGATTTGGGGAACTTGTTTGCTGCAGCCCTGTTCCTAGGATGGGGGCTGGGGAGAATACTTGCCGCCCAGAATGGAGGGGAGAGCCTCTATTGAGATCTCTGCTTCCAATGGTTTCTCTGCTCACATTAGTCCTGAGATGGCAAGAATGAGCCTTGTCAGCAGCAATTCTCCTCTTGGTTTTGTCTGCATGTCCTCAAAGTGCTAATGACCTGGGATTTTTTCCATTGAGTTCATGGAAAATAGTGCTGATTTACTATTGCCATGTATTACCCACCCTCTGTATATTTCATTTCTTCTTGATCACTATTGCCCACTTACCAACATTTTTGTGCACCATACAAATTGCAAAGCCTTGTTGCTCCAGTGCAGCGTTTGTACCAATCTATTACAGTCTCATAACCTCTCTCTACAGTGAGGATCGGAGTGGCCCTCAGCACCATCATCCCTTCAGCCTTGGTTCCTTGGGCACCTGGAGACCTGCTGGCATGGGAACAGGAAGAAGGAAGGATGGGAGCGGTGAGGTCCTAGGAGACTCCAAGTTAATAATATGGATTAAACCTTAACTGCTTTTTTGGATTTTCTGCCAAAAGTCATGATGGCGTCAAGATAATTGGCTGGGGAGGCCTCACAGTGCAAAGGCAGAAAGTAATTGGCAGGTCTCTAATGAGATGTATCCGGGAAAAATGTTGTGAATTCCAAGCTTGCCAATATCTGAAACATGGAGAAGAATGACAGGATGTCCACAGAAGAGCAATAAAAATGATTGAACCCCCAGCGAGACTGATTTATGACAAAGGCTCTGAGAGCTGAGTCCATTTTATTGTGGCCCAGTATAGAAAGTAAAGGCACAGGGTGTGGTGGGGCTCTCTGCAGAAGACTGGGCATGGGGGAGCCTGGAGGGCAGAGTGGGACTCTGAAGGCAGAAAGAGGGACTGGGAAAGAAGGAGAGGGAATCCGGAGAAAGAGAGAAAATGTAGAGAAAAGAAGAATTCTGGGGGGGGACTAAGAGGACCTCTCGTGCAGCTGCAAGAGCCCTAGGAGCTGAGGGGCATCTGGGAAAGGCTTGAGGTTGCCAGGATTGGCTGTCATTTAAGTGCTCATCACTTCTCCATCAAGGCCACACCTGGGGTCCCTTCCACAACATCGTCCGTGTGCCCCGTCTGGAGATCTTTGCATCTCCCTCCACTGCCTGGGATCACAGTTGGTTGGGTGCCATGTCTCTCTCAGGCTGCAAGCTTCCTAGAAATCCAGCACTCAGCAGAGGGCTGGGCACAGAGCTAAATGCTCTAGGAAGACTGCTATTTTCAATCACTAGGTTTGGGGCAGAAAGGGCTGTTTTGGGACAGAGTAGTTTAGAGATGGTTAAATGTTCCTCAGGAAGCCCCTGCCTTGGCACCTCCCTTTACGTCCGTGTAAGAAGGCCATTGACTGCTGAAAACCTCTTTATGCTGTATTTAATAGGAGCAAGCGGCCTGTGGAAAATGATGCTCTGAGGCCCAGGACTGAGCCCTGGAGGAGTAGAATAAGGTTGAATTGTTGGAGTGGTGTCTCCAATTCCACTTCCAAAATTACAGTGTAAAGCTCTTCAAAGAAGAGATGAAATAAGGATAATCATAATAGTCACGGTGAGGTCCCACATTTCTGTACCACTTACAGGTCACAGAAAGCTTTCACAGCCATTAACCGTTTGCCCTTGTAGCATCCTTGCCTAACTCAGTGGGTTGTCAGGAAAATCAAAGGTTTCCCCCAGGAACTGAGACTACAGGCATGCCCCATTTTAAGCAAATCCTGCTGTGAGCATTTAGGTAAAGAAAGCCTGCTTCACAGAAGAATTTAACAGGGTTATTTGAAATGGCGGGTTTCCCCAGCACGTGAAGAAATAAGAGGCAATTTACTAGAATGCTTGCTTGATTGACACATATATCTTGTCCAGGACCAGTTGTATGCCTGTAGTGCCTAATGTGTGCTGAGCATGGCTATTTGTGCTGAAAGATGTGGGAATGAATCCGATGTGGTCTATGCTCAAGAGAAAACTCTTTGTGTCTTTAGGTTCACTCTGTAATCCCTCCCCTCTGCACGCAGTGGTCTCAGGAACTTACAGAGGTCTGACATACCCAAGATGGCCAGGATTCCAACTGGGCCAGAACCCTTCTCTGACACTTTGGTTTTAGAAATGGCAAAGAGAAGCAGTTTCCCTGCAGTACAGGAAGCTGTATGATGTAACACTTGGGAACTGTTGGTGGCCACACTTGCCGCCTTGCAGAGAGGGCTAGTCTTCACTGAGAAAGAGTGGCCCACACTTGGAAAGAGGAGAAACACCTAGAGCCTTCTGGGACTCCAGCTCTGAGTCTTCTGTCCCTCTACCCTTCCAGCAGTTTGGTTGTCCAATTCTGCAATCTATGATACAATCACTGCCCCCTTCCCTTTTAATTTAACCTGGTTCAAGTTAGATTTTCTTCACTTGCAATTGCAGGAGTTGCTGGTAGAATCTTTTGCTGAAGGGAGACAAGATGTACATGCAAAGCTGCTTTGATATTTGCAAAGACGGTTAAATATGGTAGTTGAGAGGTGGGCTTCAAACATCTGAAACAGCAAAGATTGGAAATACCCAGATGCTGACCATGTGGAATTCAGTGAAATAAACATTAATATATATGCATACAAGAAAATCTGATATACCTGCAGGAAAAAAGTGAGTAGTTTTCTATGCTGATGCGGAAAGGGTTCCAAGCTGCGTTGTTAAAATAGAAAAGTAAGGTGCACTATGAGATATTACTGCATGACTATTAGAACGGGTTAACAAAACCCTGGACAATACCAACTGCTGATGAGAACGCAGAACAATGGGAACTGTCATGCTCTTCTGGTGGGAATGGAAAACGGAGCAGATTCTCTGGAACACAACTTGGCTGTTTCTTATAGAGCTTGGCAGTTTCTTGTAAAGTTTAAAGGTACCATATGACCCAGTTATTCCACTCCTGGGTCACTCCAAGATAAATGAAAACTTATGATCATTCAAAAACCTATGAACGAATATTCATAACAGTTTCAAGCAACCCAAAGATTTTTCAACAGATGACTGGATGCACAATGTCACATGTAGGAAATGTAAAGAAATGAACTACTGGTACACGCAACATGCACCCCAGTGACCTTATACTGAGTGAAAAAGCTAATTTTAAAGGTTATGTACTATAGGATTCCATGAATATAACATTCTTGAAGTGACAAAATTATGGTAATAGAGGGCAGACTGGTGGCGGCCCAGGGATAGGGCTGGGACAAAGACTGGCATGTGACACTTTCTTTATGGTGACAGGACAGTTGTGAATCTTCACTAAGGTGGTGGTTACGTGAATCTTTATGTTTGTGGTAAAACTTCACAAAGCTATTTCTCCCCTATTCCACCTCCCCCAAGCCAAAAAATCAGTGCGAGTAAAATGTGGTAAAATTTAAATAAGGTCTGTATTTGATTTTATTGTACCATTGTCAATTTCTTGGTTTTGATCATTTTACTATGATCACTTAAGACGCTATCATCGGTGGAATTCCCCAAGGTACATAAGAATCTTTTGTACGATTTTTGTGACATCTATGTCAATTTAAAATTGTTTTCAAATAAAAAAAAGGTCTAGAATAATATATGTAATATCTGACCTTTTATGTAGAAAAGGAGGAATAAGAATTTATACTCATATTTACTTACTCACTCCTAGAGAGACTGTGGAAGTTAAATTAAGAGGTTTGGAACAATAGTTATTGAGAGAGGAGAGTGGTTGTGGATGGAGGGTAGCGTGGAGAAAGAGGCTCTGTATACTTTGATACTTTCTGGGTTTTGAAGCATGTTTGCTGTTTCTTAATTTTCCAAAATGTGAAGAAAAGATCACCATGGGATTTAAAGTTACGCGGAGCTATATTTGAATCCCTGCTTCAGACTTGCTGTTACTTTGCACGTTTGCACGTTTACCTCCTAGTGCCTCAGTTTCCATATCTATAAATTGGAGCCAATACTTATAGTGCATATTTCATAAGGTTATTATGAGGATTAAACAACATATGTATGGTGATACTCTTTGTACCTGGAAATACAATGGTTTGTATTCTGTTCTCATCTCCCATTTTGTAGAGATGAAAACTGAAGCAGAGAGAGATAGAAGGGCAGGTACAAGGTCACACATTAGTAAATATTGGAGTTTGAACTCAAATTCACATCTGTCTTATTCCAAAGCCCACATTTTTGACTTCTGCACTCCCTTACCTCCATTTCCCACTTGGTGGTTCCTTCTCTGAGTTTCTGGCTGGAAGAAGGAGGGAGGAAGGGAGCTAGCCAACTCTTAGCGCAAATGGAGCTGTTTCCTCCAGTCTCTTTCTTATACCCAGATAATGGCCCAAATGCCACTGCCTCAGCAAGCAGCTGCCCTGGGAAGGGGTGGGTCATGGCCATGGGCTTGATCAGGCTCTAGTGGGAATGAAGGAGCCAGGAGGCAAAAGGTGGAGACGCTCTCCTATCTCTGAGGCAGAAATAAATTGGCAGATCTTCACCCCAGGGAAGAAATTGGCTTCTGATATAGAGCGTACAGAATGGTGACCCATGGACCGAATTCCAGCATGGATATGTTTTATTTGGCCCTAAAAGTATGTTAAAAATTATAAGCTTTCAATCGTAAAAATGGAAAGATTTTATATAAAAATTGGACCTGCTCTTGGAGGCCCAGCGGCATGGCCACAACCCCACAGTGGCTGTCTGGAGCAAAGCAGATCCACCTCTTAGTGCCTGGGCTCCCCATGTCCCCAGGCCCCACCATTCCCTACTGTGGCCCCTGCCCGCAAGCCCCACTTACTTACTTTACCTTTCTGATGTCACTGACATCTGACTGCAGGACTTGTTAGTCCTGTAATGTGTGACCCGCACGGTGGCTGGATCTGTTCTGGCCCTGGTGGAGGAAGGGCTCACAGGGCCTTGCTCTCTGATAACCATTTTGTGCTTCTGAGCATCATAAACACAGTCTGTGGCCACGTTAGAAAGATGGGGAGCATCCTTCCAAGTCCGACAGACACCCCTCCCTCCTTAACAGGTGCAGAATCTAATTCAAATAGTTTTCCTTTTTTTTTGCTCATCTGAAAAGTTCTCCTGGATTCTCCTTCTTATTAGCAACCTGCACACCATGCTGTGCTTAAAGTTCAGAGCGCCATAGGATACAGAGCTGTAATTAATCTCAGTCCCTGAGTTCTAGAACACTTAGAGCAATTATAATTTACTGTCGGAAAACCAATTTGGGGAAGCGGCAGTGCTCGCACCCTTGATCAGGGCGCTACCAAATGCCACTTCCCGTCCGCGTGGCTGCCTGCCGGGAGAACAAGACCTTTAGTCTCTGCACTCTGGGAGACGGCAGAGCGGAGAAGGCAGGAGGAGAGAAGGGGCCGTGGGCCTGGCCTGGGCTGGCCCGAACGCTGCTGGGCACTGCCTCTGGGTTGGTTCATAACCCAGCTGCACTGGCCCTTCTTGGCTTTCAACCCAGTCCAATTTCACAACCTTCTTCCAGGTCCCTTCTGTGTCCCAGGTAGCGTTTGGCTCCAACAGATAGATGCTGAAGCCTATTTCCCCTCCTCTGCCCTCACCCTTTCCTGGCCACAGCCCCTGGCTTCCTGGGTCTCACTATAGCTTAACAGCCACACAGAGAGAAGTTCTCTTTGTTTTCTTTATTTCTTTTTTGCTCAAGGTCAGATTGTTGTATCATCACGATGACTCTGAGAGGACTGGGTCCGATGTCTGCACCAGGCAGGTTTCCAATTATCATTTGGGGGACAAGAGTGAAATGCCACAGCTCACAGGCACACGGGATCAGCAGCACATGGGATTGTGTCTTTACGGGCCTGTCTGCTCTGCTGCCCTGCTCTGTCCCTGAAGCCACATTCCTCTATCTATCGGCACCGGACGCAGCACAGGGTCAGGCACAGTAAGCGCCTGCTGGGAGGATTAACTTCATGGAACCACAGATGCATACCAGCCTCGGGGTCCACGGGGGATGAGCTGATAATGACAGTCGTTGATTCTTATAACCAATACTGACAGGTACCAGGACCTGCACTGAGTTCTGAGGATGTTAAAATGAATATGTTTGTTTCTGGTCTCGGTTTTAAAGTGTCTGAAATACAATGTCACAAGACCTCTGTGCTACAGTCACAGCTAGGGTGTTGTAAGCACACCCAGAGAGGGCCCAGGCTGTGTTGGAGGAGGTGGCATTTGAGCAGGACCTGCTCCTGCCCTGCTTGCCTGCACCTCAGAGTTATTCCAAGTTTATTTGCATATGTGTCTGTGTCCCTTTAAAGAGAGGGTCCTGTCTTAGAGGGCCTTGAATCCTCATCACCTCCAGCATGGTCTGGCATGTGGGATCATGTATTTGGGACAGGTACATTGGATGAATGAATGAATGAATGAATGATACGCACTTTCTTGACAAGGCAGGAGGAGGAGGGAACCTCCAGTAAAGGGCAGCGTGGCTAGGAGGAACAGTGCAGGCTGAGACGTGAGGATGTGGGGCACAGTGCTCCAAGGGCAGGGAGGAAGGAGCTGTGGGTGTGCCAGGGCCTTGGTGAGGCATAATCAGGATGATCAGCTCCCAGGGTCACAGTGGGGGACACAAGCTCTGCTATCTTCAGGAGCAAGGCTGACAGGAGAAGTTAGGGAAAGAGATAGGGGTGAGACCATGAGAGCACGGGGCCAGTGGAGAACTGGGAGGACACAACCCTCCAAACACTGGAATGTGACATTAGAAAATGCTGATGCCAAACAAAATATCTGGGCCATCAGGTCATGAGTTTGCAACCCTCCTTGCTCCCTGCTGAGTCCTCTACTCTAGTGTGTACTCTATAGTAGAAAAAGTCCCGCCTGGGATTTTTGGAGAACCCTGAGCAAATGACAGCCCTGCTGCTTGCTTGCTGGGAGGTCTTGGCCAAACCCCTTCCCCTCTCTGTGCCTCTGTTTGCTCCCCCGTTTGCTTGCCTGTGCTGCCTGCTGGCTGAGTTGCTCAAGATGATGGGTGCTTGGGGCTCTGTGAATTCTGAAGCTCAGGTGTGTGACAGGGTTTTGTTTTGAGAAGGAAGCAGGGTGAGGCCGGGCTCCCCGAGGAAGAAGGTGGAATGTATTGGGCAGCCGACAGCGGATCTCCTGCAGCGTATTGGTGGAGGTAGGTGCTGTCAGAGCAGGACATGCCCTGACTTGAGCAGAGAAGGGGACTTTATGCAGCTGGAGGGACAGGGACACAGAGAGTGGCTGAGGTGGCTCTCTAGGGGATTCTGGAAGAGCCAGAGGTGTAAAGAGAGGATGGTACCAGGGGTGGGCATTCCTTTTCAAGGTGGCCTGAAGGTTCTCCCTTGAAACTTGATTACCTGGGACATGGCCAAACCAGGAACACTATTCAAAACAAGGTAAGGCAGATGGTGGCTGGCGTGATGGCTTGTGCAGGGCTGGGACAAGGGGCTGGGTTGGAATTCTCATGGAGACCTCATAGCTTCTTACAGCTAGATGCAAAGGCCCCGTCCACTCCTCTCCTCCTATTCTGGGCTCATCCTTTCCCCATCTGAGTACCTTCTGGTCCTTGCTGGGGCCTGGGGGACACACAACCCTGCCCCAGGACTATGTGAGGGCATTGTTAAGCACGTGCTGTCAGGATAAGGTGACATCTTCTCCCTAAGGAAAGCTCAGGAGCTTGGGAAGTGTCTGCCAAGAGGGCGCCTGCGTATTTTCCAGTCCTTGCATTTTGCTGGTCCAGAGAAGAGACTTGCCCAGGTGGCTCCTCAGAGTTGGGATCTTGCAGGCTTTGGCTGTGCTGGATGGAATGCTCCTCCTCAATTCACTGCAGGGCTGAAAGGGTCCTCAAGGTTGATTTAGTCCACGTCTGGTTCCCCCGCGACTCCCATCTGTAGCTCTGCCGTCCCTCTTCGCTATACTCTAAAATTCTCTGCTGCCAGGCCTCAGCAAGCCCGGGGTGCCCCTGCCAACTGGAGGGGGTTTGGGCATCATCACCCTTGGCTTGCTGGAGACTGAGCGCTGTGTAGCAGGCACTGTCCTGTCTGCCCTGTATTTTCATACCTGCAAAGTTCCTGGCACGCAATGGCTGCTCCGTACACACCGCAGACCAATGAGTTGATGGGTTAGAGCCCCAGAGAGAGCCAGCACACAGTCTGACAGCTCAGCCTGGGAGGCCTGTGAGCAGTTAGAGACATGCTCCCAGGGTACCTGCCATGGGGCAGCAGGGAGCTGGGAGCTGGGAGCTGGGGCTGTCCTGGTGCCCGGGATGGATCTGGTCCTGCTCTCAGGAGTGTACTGTGCAATGGGGAAGGCAGGCAAAGAAGGCTGCAGGGCCCTGCGATCCTGCCGTCCTGTGTGGCTAGAGAACCTGTAGCTGCCCTGGAACTCCCACTGGGTGAGCTTTCTGAGCCCCACCCTGGGCAAGCTGACCTCGCTTTCCTGTATCTCATTCTCTTGCCAATTCCATTCACTCTCCAACTCCTGGCAGAATAACACTTCCTTTGAGAGGCTTCCTCAACCCCTTTCCAATCAGCTGCCCTATGGAGCAGCGCTGCTCCCACCGTTCTCATTCAGCTGAACTTAGAGGCTCCAGGTTTATCGAGCATCTGCCAGGTCCCAGGCCTTGTGCTTGGGTGTATGTTTGTCGAGTGAATGCCCTACCTGTCAGCACTTGGGACTACCTTTCTTCTCCTTTGTAGGAAGTGCAGGTGGGGGGCACTGAAGGACTCAGCCTGCTCAGTGTTCCCTGTCCCTGTCCTCTGGTGGCACAGGCCCTGTTATGTCCTTGGCTACGTGACAGTACTTTTAAGCATGCACCAGACACTGTATCTGGGCCCGGGCATGTGTTATCTGATTTACTGTCCTTATCAGGGGGGCCTGTGATTTGAGGTGCTCTTCTCATCCTCATTGCATAAGCATGTGAAAATGGATTATCAGTGGCCCAGAAAGGTCCAGACACCTGGTTAAAGTCACACGGCTCTGGCATGGTCTTAAGCTGGATCACATAGCCAGTGTATTTGGTTAAGGAAGGGCCTGTGTCCAGACAAAAGGCACAGAGGACCCTCCCTATCACATCTGGCGTGCGGGAAGAGGCCCTGCCTGAGCCTGGGCCGTGCCTGGTGGCTTCTCTGCTCCCTCCTCAAGGATGGGTCAAGGTGGGCCCCTCATTTATGTACTCCACTGTCTTGCCTTGTGTCACCCTGCTTCCACATGCCTTTAGTCCAAGGGTCGGGCTTTGCATTAGTTGCTGGGGCTTTGGCATGCAGTCCGTGCTTACCAAAGATATGTGGCTTGATTGTGTCCTTTTTGAAGATTGTCAACTCCCATGCACTGTCACCTACATTTTTCCCTTTAAAGTTACTGGTTTACCCATTGTCCACTGTAACCCACATCCTTCCTAGACTGGAGGGTGGAAGGTTTGTGTCTCAGCACCACACTAACAGGTGGTGGGGATTTGCCTCCGGGGTCCTCAGATGCAGCAGCTATGCCTGGGAATAAGACTTGCCTTGTGGGGTGGGGTGGGGGCTGGGGAAAATGTGGGCGCCTCTCTTGATGTCTCTGTTTCAGCTGAACTGCCCAAGGCTGATGATACCGATACTGAGCAGACAGGTGATACTGAGAAACCTCCCATTCCGAAGAAGGCACTGGACAAGTCTGGCTGGGCTTCATGGGAGGTGGTGACAGCAGTTTTGTGACCCTCAGCTCAACACTCACCCCCATGAAGGGGTAAAGGTAAGGTCAAAGGAAGACCCTTCTGGAAAGCAGCATGGGTTATCTCTCCTTCCCACTTGCTGTGCCTCCTGCCTAGGGAAACCTTCAGGGAGGGTTGGACAAGGTGGCCTGAAGTTTGGCAGACACAGAGCCATTATCTACCCAAGAAATCTGAAGCACAGTGGTATGGCTAGAAGACCCTAGAGTTCATGGAGGCTGAGCTGCCTTCTCCAGGGAGCAAGGGCTTGTGGGGGTCCTGCGTCTGAGGGGCAGTGTGGACTTATGATGAGCCCCAGATGCCTAGAGGCTGAGGAAATATCTGGAAGTGACCAGCCAAAACTGAGATGATGGAGCCTCTAGCAGAAAACTCACCCAGGAACCCATGACAGCCCTGCAGGAGAAAGAGCCAGATTTTGTCCACTAACCCCAGAAAGGACAATGCCAGGTATTAGCTGCCCTGCTGCAAGAGGCTGCACATGCTGTCCTTGATCCCTGCCCCGCTGAGCTACACCCTGAGGGGTCAGTATCCAAGGTCATACATTGAAGGAGGAGGAGAGAAGTCAGGAAAGGAGGGCCCAGCTGCCCTTCTCTCTGAAGGCCAGCTGCATCCCAGCCACATTGGAGGAAAGGACAGGCTGAAATGAAACGAGAGTGCTCTTAATTGGACTGGAAATTTTAATTAGTGAAATGATATTCTTTTTGATTACTCTTCTGACCAGTTGAATTTTTTTTTTCTGAGACAGGGTTTTCTGTCACCCAGGGTCGAGTGCAGTGGGGTTATCACAGCTCACTGCAACCTCAAACTCATGGGTTCAAGGGATCCTCCTGCCTCAGCCTCCCGAGTACCTGGGACTACAGGTGCCTGTAGCCATACCTGGCTGATTTTTCTACTTTTTGTAGAGATGGAAGTCTTGATCTTGCTCAAGCTGGTCTCAAACTCCTGGCCCCAAGTGATCTTCTCAGCTCAGCCTCCCAAAGTGCTAGGATTACAGGTGTGTGAGCCTAGATGATTTTTTATTACAAAGGGGTCATAAGAAAAAAGCGTGGGGCCTGTCAAGATTTTCCTTAGCTCAGGAAAAGAACCACACCCACTGAATGGATTTGAATTTTGATATTTGGTGCAACATGAATTTTTTTAAACATGAATCTGGATTTTGAAAAATAGTGCATTAAAATGTTATTTATTTATTTATTTTATTAATTTTGATTACTGAGATTTTTGATGCTTTTTTGCACTCAAAGAAGGCACCTCCTTTGCCTCACTCCAGCCCCAACATGGCATTTTACCAGTGGGCAGGCCCTAGCACACTGCAGGGCAAAGTGGTAGTGGTTGTGATGATGATGATGGTGACGACAACTGCGGATGCTGACATGGTGCTCAGCACTGCTCTAGTTCACATCCTCCAGTCCTCATGACAACCCTATGTGAAAGATGCCACTGCCCCCTCCATTCTACAGAAAAGTGTGACTGAGAGAGGTTAAACAACCTGACCATGGTCACATAGCAGAAAAGTGGCAGAGCTGGGATTTGAACTCGACAGTCTGACTCCAGAGTCCATGCTTTTCCTAATCCATCACACACACAATGTTCCATGGTAGATAGCACCATTGGGACCAGATCCTGCCCCTGCTTCTGGTCAGAGACTGGGGGCTCCGCTGCAGGTGCTCGCCCGGTTTGCTTTCTTTGGAAATCGATGGTTGAAACCCAGCTTGGGCCTAGAGCCTGGTTTGCCCCCTGCCTGGGTAGAGCGTAACTCTGTGGCTCACAGACAGCAGGCCTGGGAGATGGGGCAGCAGTGCAGAGAGAGTGATGTCCAAGCTGTGCTGATTTTCAGATGGAAATTTACATACATAATGTAATTTGGGCCAATTGAATTGTCGATGAAGAAGGAATCACTTGACAAGGAACATGCACTCTGGAGGCTGACTGAGGAGACAAGAGGCTCTTGAGATGCCTGTGACGAAAACAAGCTTTTGTTTTTGAAGGAGATGGCCATTTCCAAAATCCACATTTTAACGACCTCTCTCTTCAGCCGCCTTCTCTCCAGGTCACAGCTGGGATCTGTTGAGATGAAAAACTTTATGGGCAATTAGCATTTAGATCCAAGGCGCAGGGAGCATGGTCCCGGGTGCAGCTGGAGCTGGGAAGAGCCAGGTCACCTTCCCGAACTGGACAGGCATCTACAGGCCACGGGGCTGGGCCTGTGCCTGAGTCACATGCCCCTACACCTACAGTAAGAGAGGGAGTGACACTGGCAAACGTCATAGCCACAGGGAGGACAGTGAGGAGGGTCTCTCAGAGTCACGTGGGTTAGAATTTGAATCTAGATATGTGGTTCTGGTTGCATGACCTTGGGCATTAGGCTTTAGCTCTCTGAGCCTCAGTTTCCTTATCTGTAAAATGGGGAGAATGTTCTGCCATTACCTGTGATAATGTGGTGAGGAAGAAAGATGATAACCTGAGAATCTGAAGAATCCTTATACAATGGTAGTCATAGTAATGAAGGGTAATGAATACGCTGCCTCTATGCCCTAAATACTCTGTCTTACTTGTTATCCTAAGGTCTACAAAGGCACTAAATTCCTCACTGCCTTGAGGCATTTACACAGGTTGTTCTGGCTGTAATTCTATTTTTTCCCTCTGCATGCCTTTTTACCCAGAGAACCTCTCTTCTTCCTTCAAACTTCAGCTGAGATTCACCTTTCCGGAGATGTCTGTCTCCATCTGCAGCTCAGCCCAAGTTTCTCATTCTGTATTCTCAACGTTCTGGACCTTTCCTTCTCACACAGCTGTGATTTGATGTTGTTGTAATTATTCACATCACATCACCCTGCATGCCACGCTGTAAGGTCCATCAGGGAAAGAATTGTGTTTGTCTTGTTTGCTGCCGATCTCCAGTATCTGGTGCAAAGTAGGAATTCAAAAAATAGATGTTGTATATTTGCAACACACACACATACTCTGTTCACCTGGCTAATTCCTGCTCATCCTTCAGGTCTCAGTGCACATGTCACTTCTTCCAGGAAGCCCTCTCGAATACCTCTGGTGCAAGGTAAGTGGCCTTGCTATGTGGATGCCACCCTGGCCTCAGAGTTTGCCTTCCCAGGGAATAGTCCTTGCATTGTCACTGCCCTCTGTTGCTTACCAGACAGTAAGTTTCCAAAGCTGGGGCTGGTGTCTTGTTCAATGAGACATTCCCAGCACCTAGCTCAGGGCGTGGCATACATAGCTTATCATGGAATAGATAAATCACAGGACACCCAGTCTGGGCAGAAAGAGTCCACACTGCCTCACGCTGGCTGTGGATGAAGAAGGTCTGACCCAGGGATTTAAAGGAGTGATAAATACCCCCTGGAGATAGAGTAGGACCCCCTAAGATTGTATGAAATCCCTAAGTGCCATCAGTAGGCACAAGAAAGATGTACACCAAGTAAGTTGGGGCTACCCCAATCTGAGGAGAGTGTAAAGTATTGGGGTTCATGTGGGCCTCCTGGAGGAGGCAGACTGAGATGAAGGCTGGGGTGAGTGGTGGTGCTCAGGACTGATTGGCACGTTGGAGAGGGGGGCTGGCACTGGCACGGTTAAAGAAGAGCTTTTCGGGTGGGGTAGCTGGGAGCTTCTCACCATGCCCAGAACTGGCTGCCATGGGGGTGCCATTCGGGTGCCCCTATCTCATAGGGTCACAGGGCCTCTGTGCTTTCTAGCTCTGTCTTCGAAGCGAGGGGCGGTGGGTGGTGGCAGCGGCAGCTCCTGCAACCGACTCCTTCTCACCCCTTTGTGGGTGGCTCCCCTGGCTCTAGGTCCAGGATCATCTCTTAGCACCCAGAGCTGGGGTCCCTCCACTGTCATGGCGAGAGAGTAGGGTGCTCAAAGGACAGGGATACTGTGACTGGCTTAGTGCTGGCACTGGGTCAGTCCCAAGTTCAATCCCTTTCTCCTTGCACTGGACCCTCACATGAGGCCCCCACGGCTGTATCATGCCACTCTGATGCTCTAATCCCTTGGGCTCCAACGGCAGCATGTGGGGGCAGGCCTGGCTTCAGGGGTCCCACTGCATGTTTTCCTCATCCTCCTCTGGGACACTTGACAAATGCTTGTGAAACCCTGTTTGGACCCTGAAGCTGTCATCCCTCCTGCGTGCTTGCTTATCTTTCTGCCTGGATTAGCACACCTGTGAGCCGCTTCATGAACATACTACAAGTTGTCAATGGCCACGGGTGGATAGAGAACAGAGCCCTGTGGCACTCTGCTAGATCCTTTCTTCTAGGTCACCATGGACCCATGTTTTGCAGTGTTTGGGAACCTCAAAGATTATTGGATGCTAAATTTTGCCCAATTCATTGGCCATAGAGCCCACATCTTTCTGCCATTGCCAGTGTGGCAGAAGTGTGGCAATGCCTTTCAAGAATCTTGGATCCTGCTGGCTATCTCTTCTCTCCCAGAGCCACCTGCTATCTTCTATTTGTCTCTGTGTGGGGTTTCTCTGGGGCTACCCTCCTTTGAGGAGCCTGGGTACATATTGGTGTGGGAGAGATGCCCTGGCCTGTTACCAGTGGGCTTGTCTAGGAGAGGTGAAAAAGGAGGGGAACAGAGAGGGAGGGTACCTGGGCTAGGTGGTCTGCCTGATTGTCACAGTGTCCCTGTGCACTGCTCAAGCTGGCCACCCTTTTTCCATCCACTTCACCTCCTCTCCTGAGGCTGTGGGGTCCCCCCAGTTAAGCAGGGCAATCTGTGGTTTAGGCATCAACCAGCCCGTGGTACTGTGAGAGCTGCCACGTTGCTTCCTGTGGACCTGGGCATGTCCCTTCCCCTCTCTGGGCCTCGGCCCCATGTTATAATATAAAATAAAATGCTCCAGAGTTGATGACATCTGAAGGGGTGTACAGGTTGTACATGCTCTGTGCATATTAACATTGCATTATCAGGCTGGCTCAGCCACAAACAGTGTGACACCAGGAAGTCTCTTCTCTGGTTTTAGTGTCCTTAACTCTACTGTCGTGGAGGAGGTAGGGGGTTTGGGTGAAATAAGCTCCAATGACTCTTCTCACTGTTCCTTTTTAGGATTCTATGAATCCTAATACCAGCGGCTTTAAAAAAAGAAACTATTTAAAGAAAAATCCCTAAAAATCACGAGGCTGTAATATTTGATTTCTCAGAACTGATCAGGAAGGGAGAATGTGGGACGCGGTGTGTGTGTGTATTTTTCCCCCCGTTTTTTACACTCCAGTGAATCAATCTTTACAGAGAGTATGAAATGAAAATCTGCCACCTTGCAGTAAAATTAGAGCTGGCATCGTTGTCCTAAAAAAAAAAAAAATAAGGCAAAAAGGCAGCCTCAGAAAAATTATGACCAGCTGCCTACTGGATTCACCCTGCTGAAGAGGCGCCTTGTGACAGTTTATGACCCCGAGGATTACTGCAGTCCCGATGCTATCATCTTAATTGTAGGAGCAGGGCTGCAGCCCGCGGTCCCTGGCCCCGTGCTCCAGCCCACATGACACGCCAGGCTTCCAATCTGACAAATTCTTTTCTCTGACTCTACCTGCTCCAAATTACTTTGTGCAGGCTACAGGCTTCCTCACTACTGCTGATTTTTTTCTCTCTCTTCCTAAAATGGGGTTGTGGAAGCCCAAAGAGGAGGTGGCACCTTATTCTTCCGCTCAGATTCCCTGCCACATGTGGCAGGAGAGAGTTGGAGAGGGGGCCTTGTCTTTCTGGGCTATGAGCTGGAGCTGGTGCAACATGCTGGGGTCTACAAATTCAGGGATTGTGGCAATGCTAGGCTTTGGGCCTCAGCTTGAGATCAAAGAGCCACCAGTGTCTTGGAAGCCCTGCATCCCTGTGCTGACAGGAATGGAGAAGAGCCTCTGGCCCCAAACTTCCCTGGGTGCATGTGTGGGGTGTAGTGCATGCTTCCTGACCTTGTGTGAAGGGGAGGAAGCAGGAAGCACTGTTCTTGCAGCCAAACTTCTAGGTCTCAGTCCCACCTCTACAACTTACTTGCTCTGTGACTTTTCTTGGGAAATTAACCTCCTCTTGTGGGTCTCAGTTCCCCATTTCTAAAATTGGGAACCTTGGATTAAAGCTGGGCTTGTAAATTAGTGGCCTGGAGATTTGGCCTGGACAAAGTTATTTCATTTGACCTAAACAGTGCTTTCAAACCAGGATGTTTTATACTTAAAAAATTCACAATTTTGGTTTCTCTTGAAGTATCAGAAGACTTAGAAACAATAGTCCCATGTTCTCATGTGGCAAAAAGTGGTCAGATCTGAAAATTCAGAAGCTGATCCTAAAATTTATCTGGATCAAGAGACTGAAAATAACCAGCTTGATCTTGAAAAAGGATAAAGTCAGAGGATGCACCTTCCAGGTTTCAAATTTACTGCAAAGCTATGATAATCGAAACAATATGGTACTGGTACACAAGTAAAACTGAGTGTCCAGAAATAGACCTTCACATTTATGGTGTAGAGTGCATTTTCAACAAAGGAGCGAGGATAGTAAAATGGAGAAAGAGTAGGCTTTTCAGTAGATGCTGATGGGACAACTGGATATCCACATGCAAAAGAATAAATTTGTATTTCTATCTCCCATTACATACAAAATTAATCAAAGACCTAAATATAAGAGCTAAAACTATAAAACTCTTAGAAGAAAACATAGGTATATGTCTTCATGACTTCAGATTTGGCCAAGGTTTCTTAGATATGACACCAAAAGCATAAGTGATTAAAACAAATATGAGATTGCCTCAAAATTAAAATCTTGTGTGCTGCAAATGATACCACCAGGACAGTGAAAAGACCACACACAGAATTACAAAAATATTTGCAAATAATATATCGCATAGGGGGCTTGTCTTCAGAATATATAAAGCAATTTTCAAACTCAATGATAAAAAGCTAAACCAGTTAAAAAATGGGCAAAGAATTTGAATGGACAATTCTCTAAAGAAGATACACAAATGGCCAATAAATACCTGAAAAATGCTCCACATCTTTAGTCATTAGGGAATGCAAATCAAAAGCACAATGGGATACTGCTTCACAGCCACTAGCTGCCTATAAGGACAAAGATAATAACAAGGACGGACAAGGATGTGGAGGAATGAAGCCTTCTTCATTGTCATGGGAATGTAAAATGGTTCAGCCCCTTTGGAAAACACCCCAGTTTCTCAAAATATTAAATACAGAGTTATTGCATGACCCGGTAATTCCACTCCTAGGTATATAAGTCAGAGAAATGAAACCATGCTCACAAAAAACCTTAAGTACAAATAACCGTAGCAGCATTATTAGTAATAGCCAAAAAATTAGAAACAGTGCAAACGTCCATCAGGGGACTAATGGACGGATAAAATGTGGAATATCCATCCAATGGAATATTATTTGGTGGTAAAAAGCAATGAAGGTCTGACACATGCTACTACAGGAAGGGACCTCAGGAACATTTTGGTAAGTCAAAGAAGCCAGTCTCCATTAGTGTGTGATTTCATTTACGCAGAATGGCCAGAATAGGCAAATCTATAGAGACAAAAAGTAGATTAGTGGCTGCCTAGGGCTGGTGGCAGCAAGTTGGGGAATGATGTGTGACTGCTAATGGACATGGGGTTTCCTTTTGGGGTGAAAACATGATGTAAAATTAGATTGTGGTGATTGCTACACAACTCTGAATATACTGAAAGGCATTGCATTAGATACATTAAATGAGTGAGCTCTATGGCATATAAATTATACCTCCATAAAACTGCTATAAAAAGAGCTGCTGGGCCTGCGAAGGGGCTTCTCCCTTTAAAGGGCAAGTGCTTATGGACCATCAAAGTCCCACCTGCCTTTTTACCCACTTAAGGTACCTTGTGAGCATTTGAGTTTGCAAACCTGGGATTAGAGGCTCATTGAGGACACTTCTTGTTTCTCTTTCCCAAATATCTATGAAGTCACTTTCTTTCCTTTTAAAAACACCCTCGATCACTGCTGCTGTTCCATTATATGACCTTGGATGCTTCTGCCTCTCTGAGCCTCAGTTTCCACAGGTGTAGGGAAGTGCTTAGACTTGTCCGTCACTTGGAGCCCTACGTCCCTGACTCTACGTCTCTGGGTCTTTGAACCTATGAGTTCTGGCCCTCATTACCTTTTATTTGCCCTCTTGTCTTTGAAGGGATGGGAGGGGCCTGGGATTGGGGGACTACATGAAGGCCATGAGGTGACTTCAGGGCATTCCCAGGGCACTACCCCATTTGGTCAGGAGCACATTCAGAGCAGAGCATTGCTTGGGAGCTGACCAGTTTCTCCCTGGCCACAGGGCCAGGCTGGCCACACTCCCTGGGCCAGGCCTTGTCACAAGATGAGGCACAGCTGTGAGGCCACTGGTGCGGCCAGCTGGGCCTTCTTGGAACAGAGCAGAGAAGCGCCAGGGAGCCAAGCCGGCTCCCCTCCCCTGCTGAGTTTCCAAGGGAAATGAAAAGGCAGGTTGTGGGTGAAGAGGAGGGAGGAAAGGACAGCACTCTGCGAGCAAAGCTCTCACTGTGTGCTGGCTCTGTCCAAAGCACTTCCCTCCTCTGTCCAGCCAACAAAGGAAAGTGCTATTAGAGTGGTTGCTTTTCTTGTTATTACCCGTACTTTATAGGGAGGAAGCAGACGGGTAGGGTAGTCAGGGTTGTGCCCCAGCCCCTCATCAGAACGCAGCTGTGCGCACACATAACCACTTCACAGATTGAGGCCTTCCATTCACACTTTCAAACCCACTCCTCTGCATTTGGAGGCTGGAGTGGCCAGGGATAGGTTTGTTCTCCAGTGGCTCTATCTGGGGAGATTGTGGAGTGAAGCAGACCGTGAGAGGGCTTTGATTCCTGGTGGCACGCCCTCTCTTGGACCTGGCAGATCCGACTCTGCTGCTCACTGGTTGAGGGACCTTGGGCAGATTGCTTTACCCTTCTGACCCTTGTTGTAATCATGCTTGCCCATGGAGCAGGGAGGATTATATGCAATACTCTTTGCAAACCAAATTCCACACAACACCTGGTACGTAGACAGTCTTCAATGCAAGGCAGTGATTGGGACAATGGCTAGGGTTAGCGTTTTATCAGGAGCTGTCAGTATGGCTGTGCTCCTGGCAGTCCAGGGCTGAGACTCAATCCTTGTCTTCATGGAGGAGGAGGAAGGGGGTGAGTCTGTGTGGACTGGGCTGCCATTCAAGTTCAGCTGGAGCCCAGAACTCACCTGTCTGCCCTTATCTCCCACTGCAGCTCGGCGCTTCCTTAGGATGAGTATGTTCCTGCCCTGCACACTCATTCCTATCTCCCCACACAGGTTGATGCTGTTTTCTCCCGTTCCCTGCAGAGTCTTCCCTTCCCCGCACCCACAACGAGATGCTGTTGTCCATAGGGTCAGCTGAGGGGCTCCACTGCACTGTGCCTCAGAGTCAGCCGTGTGTGTGTGTGTGGCCCTGGTATATGAGAGAAGAAGGGAGGTTATGGGCTGGAAGAGTGATCTGATTTAGGGGCAGCCTCCCAAGGCATTCTTTAAAGGGGCAGCTGCCGCTAGTTCCTACCAATCAATCCCGCATGAGAAGGTGCCTCCAGAAAGCCTTGATAGTTTACTTTTAGGGGAGAAACTGTAAATTTGTGTTTATGTGTAAAATGTACTGATGTTTAAGGGCATTGCATGGGCCAAACAGAACTGTGAAACTTTTTAAAAATTTCGCCTGTAGGTCTAGGCTGTGGGCCACCAGTTGAAGGCCTCTTTTCTAGGTGCTCTGACAGTAACTAGCCCAAGCTCAAAGGCATCAGCCCGCCACTTCAGGCATCATCTGAGCTTCCCTATTAGATCCTTCTGGAGGATGAGTGGAGATGACTGTAGGCAATATGGAGGCCAGGAGAAAATTCCAGATGTGGTAGGTCTTGAGAGACAAGGAGAGAGATGTTGGAATGGAATGGCAGGGTGTGAAGTTGAGGCACATGTGGTAGAAAAAGCACTGGACTAGGAGCCAAGGGACCCAAGACTTCCCATTCATTGAATCCCATATTTGGGGACACATGTAGGGGAACAGCACTTCCTGTCCTATGGAGGGCTCAATCTCTCATGGTAGAAGCAGATATGGAAACAAGTCCTTATCTTCTATAGATCCTCCCCTAATTATGATGGGTTGATTTGACTTTTAGCTGTGCAAAAGCAATATGCATTCAGTAGAGAACTCTTTGATCTGTCTTGCAAGGAAGGGAAGTGGCAGTGAGTGACAGCTCCCAGTCAGCCATGTGATCATGAGGATGAATAACCCATACACAGTAGTGCACTGTATTGTCAGATGATTTTGCTCAACTGGAGGCTAATGTAAGTCTCTGAGCATATTTAAGACAGGCTGGTTAGGTGTATTAAGTGCATGTTCAGTTAATGATACTTTCAACGTATGGTGGGTTTATCAGGACATGATGCCATTTTAAGTTTAGGAGAATCCATATGCCTCTGTAGTAGCCTAGTTGTCACACTGTTTCAAGGGCTACCAAACCAAGGAGGGAGCCATCAAAGCTGTCTAGAGTCTGGGCTGGGAGAAGGCTCTCCAAAGAGAAAGGAGAGGGGACATTTTGGCTGGGTATAGAAGAATCAATAGGATGCTGTCATCTAGATAAAGAAGAGTGGTGATGGAGAAAATATTTTAGGTCTCAAGCTGCGCAGGCATGTGAGGGAAAGGTTTTCTAGAGTAGTGGTGGGCTTTGTCCAGAGTCTGGGGAATGTGTGGAGTGGTGGCAAGAGTAAAGGGAATAGTGGGCAAAGAGGACAGAAGAGACTTGGATTAGGTCATGAAAGACCTCAGTGCTGGGTAGGAGGCTTCCCAATTAAGTCATAGAGCTTGACAGGAGACAGGGCAGGCTTTGAAGTCAGAGCTGTGATATAGTCATTCATTTATTCATTCATAAATCAAATACAGAGCACTGAGGATTCAGTAATGAGCAAAGAATAACAACTCTTACCCACATGAAGCTCATAGACTGAGACAGGAGAGATGAGAATTAATAAAATAATCACACAAATAAGTTATCAATTGTGACTGTGATCAGAAGGAAGGAAGTGGCCAGGATGCTGATCAAGGGCTGGGAGTGAGGAGGAAGGAAGAGCAGGGGAAGCTGGAGACCAGGCTGTTCAAATGCAGCCATGTGATGAGTTTGGATTTTACCCTGAGTGCCCAAAGTCTTTGGACTTCTTTCATCAGAGAGATACTCAGTTGCTGCCTTGCTACAACCCTTGGGAAGCATGTCCTGCCCTCTCTATCTTGGGTTCCCCATTCGTGCAATGAACAAGCAGGATGAGGTCACCTCCAAGGTCCTGTGCAACTCCTCTAATTCCCCCTCCTTGCTGCCACCCCTGCCCCCAGCTTGCTATTCTAGAAGAGGCTGCAGAGTCAATGTTAATCCCACGTGGTATTTGGTCCTGAGTGTCTTCTACCTTCCCCCTCAGAAGCTTCCTTAGGCCTTCATTAGCCAAGCCTGGGGAGGGGTGGGAAGGTCTGATGTGGAGGGGCCCTCAGATTGCTAAGGCAGGACACTCTTTCAATAAAGGCTCACCCCTCAAGACCTGGGTGTCAGGGGGCCCAGAGAAGCTGGGTCCTGGCTGTGGACCTGGGGCAGCTGCCCAGTATTGAAGATCTGAGCCTGACGTGGTGTGGGCAGCCTGAGGAGGTGGCCAGAGCATGGCGGGGGTGTACTGGGCACCAGCCTCAGTTCTACCCTTTCCTTGGGGCATATCCCTATTCAGTCTCACCTGTCTTGCTTTAGTTTCCTCACTTGTAAGACAAGGTGGTTCTTTCACATGAGTAGTTTTATTAGCGATATCAAATCCCCCTTTTTTCAAGGAAAATCTTCCGTATGTTCTTGATATAAACTAGATAAAAGTAGAGTTGCTCATTTTAGCATGGTGGGTGAGGGTCTGGAGACACGCCCCCTCCACTGGTCTGACCCAAGCATGGGCTGGACAGTCTCAAGGCTCCTGGGCATGCTGTAATGCTGGAGCTGGAAGGGGCTTCTGTCACTATTTCAGGGAGTCCCACACTCCGATGTGATGTGTGAAATTGAGGACCCCCAAGGGTGGCATGGAGTCCTGGGCAGTGCCCACTGGCAGTGCCTTTCCTGCTCTTTGTCCAAAGCACAGACTTGAGGGGACTTTGGGACTCAGGAAAAGGCTTTCTCCACCCATATGTCCTCGTGACTTAGGAGAGAATGTTGTGGTCTGTGGGGCCTAGTCTTCCCCCCGACCCCTAGGGGCCTCCTTTTTCAAAGGCAACAGGATCCTGCTCTCTCCCCCTCGCCTCTCCCCAGCTTGATGGAATGCTGGAGGGAAGCAGAGGGAAGGGCAGTGGAGCTGAGAGCAGTCCAGGCTGAGGCAACATCTTGAATTATTTTGCAAACATGTTGGGTCCACCAAAGCTCAGCACACATCTTGTCCCCAGCACCCTCTCCCTAGATGTGTGAGCCCATATGTTCCTGGGCAAATGTGCTCCATCTGCCTGGGCTGCATTTGCAATTAGCTCATCAGGATGCTGTTTTCTAATAGCCCTTTGATGTCCAACG
Organism: Perodicticus potto; assembly: GCA_963574655.1. Lineage (NCBI taxonomy): Eukaryota > Metazoa > Chordata > Mammalia > Primates > Lorisidae > Perodicticus > Perodicticus potto. The sequence continues at coordinate 13,497 of CAUYRH010029188.1, read as the reverse complement.
AGCCTCCTAAGCCTGTGTGTTGCCTTCCCTTTGAAGCAGGACATCGTGTTTTGCCAGAAGTCAATGAAACGCCCTAGTAGAACAGAATGATTTAATTCCCTCCTCAGATACAGGGCTGAGGAAGTTCAAACAGACTCCCGCCCAAGTCTCTGTCCCAAGCTTCCAGTCAGATGCCCATCTCAGAGGCTGGTGAGGTCATGGTTCCTGGGTTGGGCCTTCTGAGGAAGCACTGACTTCCATCAGATAACAGGTTCAAACCTCCTGGTGTCCATTGCCCACCTGCGCACTTGGATTTGCTCATGGTCCTGGTTTCTGAGTGGGCTCTCACCTTGGCTTGCTGTTTACTCTTACTTGAACCTGTCTTTGGGCTCTGGCCCAGCCCAGGCAGTACTCTCAAGCCCTGGTCCCCTGTGAGCTTGGCTTGGCTCACTTTGGACTTCAGAGCTTCCAACTCAGTCCTGGAAGCTCATGGTCAACCCTGTCCATTGTGTGTCCAGGGAGCAATCCCCTAGGGCTGGCTGGGGCTACAAGGTCAAGTCAAACCCTGAATGGCCTAATCACCAGGCACCAGGTGTCACATTAGTGTGAAAATCTACAGCTCACTTGTTCTGAACCCATCTACTGTCTTAGGAATTTCAGAGCCTTGCAAACCTTACTTCCTTATAACTTTGGGACCTAAGCCTATGGTTCTTTTATGCATTTTTGTTTTTTTTTTTTGAGACAGAGTCTCACTATGTCGCCCTTGGTAGAGTGCCATGGTGTCACAGCAACCTCAAACTCTTGAGCTTAGGTGATTCTCTTGCCTCAGCCTCCCAAGTGGCTGGGACTATAGGCGCCCACCACAATGCCTGACTTTTTGTTGTCGTTGTAGTTGTTATTGTTGTTTGGCAGGCCTGGGCTGGGGTTGAACCTACCAACCCCTGTATATGTAGCCAGTACCCTAACCGCTGAGCAACGGGTGTTGAGCCCTTTGTACATTTTTAATGTAGCTGTCTTTGTTACTCACTAGGTCTACTAACTAAGCTGGTCTTGGGGACCCTTGGCCATACCACTGCCCACTGCACTGGGCCAGACAGACAAGTCCTACTAGCCAAGTGCTGCCCTCCTAGAGTGAGAAGTACCCACACATAGTGCTACAAGCTGTCCTTGAACTCCCAGCTGACATCCCCTTTTACTCCATCACCCACTGCTTAGATCAAGGCTGGGAGGTTTGGACTTAGCTACTGACCCTGACATGCAGCAGAATCCTGCCTTTTCCTTGTGAAATCCATGGGGCATATTCCTTGACTTGGAGTCACACTGGCTTCAGGGTGGAGGGTTCTACTGTAGCTATTTGGGTCCCAGTAAGTTATTCCTTTATTGATTCATTTATCAACAAGCGTTCATTGAGCTCCCACCAGGTTCCAGGCCCTCAGAGGTGAATAAGCCTCAGTCTATCTGCCCCCATGAAGTACTATAGTGGAAGGGACACTGCATCACACAGATAGCAAGGGACCACCTGGGGGGGACCAAAGCAAGGGTGAAATGGTGACAGATGATAGCACAGGGAATAGCCAGCAGGCCAGCTTAGGTGAGGTCTAGTCAGGGGAGCTTCTCCGAGGAGGTGATATTTAAGATGAGACTTACTGGATTTTGCTGTGTAAAATGTGCAATTTTTGGCTCAAATTTTTGAGGGAAAAATAAAGATGTGCATTAGTAAGGGTAATATAGCTCAAGAGCTGGGGGACCCCAGTGGACCTCCTGGGGTTACCACGGCCTCCACCCTAGGACCACGGGGAGCATGGGATTCCAGGGTGGGAGGATCTGGAATCTTGTGGGAGTGAGCCCGAGAGGCGTCCACTGAGCGCCACAATCAGCCAAGGGAGCAGTGGCAGGGCAGGCGGAGTGGACTGCAGCCATGTAGCATGAGGGCCAAGGCCCAAGGCCCAAAGCCCAGCCACATGGAAGGGACCAGGAGCCTTGTGCAGTCCCCATGGACCCACCTGGCTATCCATGGGCAGAGTGGCCTTGGAGGCTTTGGCCCCACCAGCTGCACAGGTGGCATCTCGTTGTAACTCCCGATGTGGCTGAGAGGCCAGGGCTCCCCGGAGGGGGAAGGGGCAGCCTTCAGAGGGTGGGTGGCTGCAGGAGGGTGGTGTGATCTGCACGTTCACTGGGACAGCGGTAGTTCTCCCAGATGGGTCTCTCCCAGCCACGAGCCGGCCACCCTCTGGAGGGGTATTTTTCTGAAAGTTTGGGCCCAAAATATGGGTATGCATTATACATGGGAGCGCATTTTACATGGCAAAATATAGATAGATGGTGAGGAAAAGGCAGCCACGCAAAGTTCCAGAGAAAGAGCTTGCCCAGGGAGGGAAGCAGCAATGGAGAGGCAAGAGCTGAAGTGAGGATAAGGCTGGTAGAGTCAAGGATCAGAAAGAGGGCTGAGTGGCTAGAGCCTGGTGAGGGGAGGGAGCACGCAAGGTGGGAGGCCACGGGAAAGGACAAATCGGAAGCAGATCACAGAGGACCTTGGGGACCAGGCTGAGAGGCTCGGATTTTATTCTGACTGGGAAGAGAATTCAGTGGAGGGAGGGTCTCAGGCTCTAGAGGAATATGGGTGACCTATGGTTTTAGAAGGCCATGCTGTTGCCCTGAGGAAGGGACCGTGTGCATGGTGGCTAGAGAAGGGGCTTGGTGACTAGAGAAACTGTGGTTAGAAACAACTAGGACAAGTCATCATCTCATTTCCTTAAACCTCAGTTTCCTCATCTTTAAAATGGAGATACTAATTCTTGCTTCCGAGGCTGGAGTGCTGAGTGAGGAGAGAGCAGAAGTAGTATACCAACCTACATCATGAAATACATGCTGAGACGGATTGTAATAACGGAGGGTGGCTTTCCTTTTTAAGTTTCCAGGAAACCAGGGTAAAAATGCAACAGGTTGCCTGGTAGTAGAAACAACTTCTTCTCTGGCCCTAAACTTAGAAAGACATTTGCCACTGAAGGCTCAAATGCCCTTCCCCTTACTCTGCTTTTCATTCTGATGCTCCTGAGATATCCTGATTGTCCTTGGCCACTGACCAAGACAGGCTCAAAGGCTGGCTGGGAACAGACCTGAGGAGATGGAAAAAGGACTCAGGCTTGGAAGAAACCAGTTTCTTCTGGCTTTGCTGTAAAGTGCAGTTTCGCCTATAAATTTGGGACACCTGCGAGTGAGCAGCCACCCATGGCTGTATCTCCCCAGGCCAATCCCTGCTCAGGGGCTGGCAAGAGGGCCTGGTGACAATTCAGAGTGGCTGGACCAAACCCAGCTCTAGGCACTGGTGTTCACGTCCTTTGGATTTTTTCATTCAAAACTCATGACTTGCAAACAATCTATGTGTACCATTGGTAAAGATGGAACATTGCATGTTACAGGGTCGCCTTTAGGCGTAGCCTGCCTTCTCCCCTGGTTTTGCCTTTTACCGGTTGTGTGATCTGGGGCAAATCGCATTCACCTCTTTGGCCACAATTTCCTCCTCTGCAACCCGAGATTAGGATCTCTTTCATGAGGGTGCAAGAGTCAGATATGCATTAAGAGACCTGGCCACAGACGGTTCCATAAATTTTTTTTTTTATTAACAAATTTAGCCACAGTTGCAGAATAATAGCCAAATTATGAATTCATGATCTATTGCCTCTTTGCTTCCAAGGGTAATCAATTATTGATTAAGCCTAAATCTTGGCCAGGTGGGTGACTTTTGAATCTTGGCCTGGTGAATGTCTTTTAAAAATTAATGGTTTTAAGGCAGCTTTAGACACAACCTTCCCAGATCTTCCAAGTAGAGACAGAGGCTTCAAATGCAGGGAGATTATGGTGGGAGAAGAGATGACCACTGCCTTTCCCTGTGTCTGTCAGAGAGACCCTGACAGGCTGGCACCCTCTCCAGGCCACTGTCAGCTGAGAGCACATGGTCCGGCACATAGTAGGTACTCAAGGGGACTGAGCATTCAAACCCAAACTTATTTACCTCTAGGCCACAATGGTTTAATCAAGCCTGGAGTGGGTGCACATTATACACGGGAGCACATTTCACAGGCGAAGTACAGTAGATGGTGAGGAAAAGCCAGCCATGCAAAGTTCCAGAGGGAGAGCATGCCAGCACACTCACATATGTACCCTGCATACGCACTCAGAGAGCAGTATAGCAGAGTGGTGAAGAGCTCCTTCTCAGGTGCCCAGGGTTTGCTCCTGGCTCCAGCACTTCTTTGGCTGTGTGACCTTGGGCAAGTTATTTAACCCCTGCGAGCCCCATCTGCAATTTTGATATAAAAATAGCATGTATAACTGTTGAAGCCGGAAAAACACCCCATGTGGCACTTGGCACGTGGAAAGTCTTCAATGAATGTTGGCTATTCATCCTACAATATCCCCACATAGGTACTTACGTGCCAGCACTCCAAGAAAAGCTTATGTCAAAATATACATATGAACCTGGAGTCTTTTTCTCTTTATGAATCCCTGAGTTAGGAGGCAACAAGGGTCATGATCAGGCTGATGTTTGGGGAACTTGATCCTGGTTGGTGCTGTGCTTTGGTCTTGGTCTCAGGTTGGTGGTGTAGACTTCTGGGGCTATGCTGGGCAGGGACTGGCAGAGTTTGTGTCTGAGAAGAAATGGATGACAGCCAACAACAGCCCCTTGTCCTCTTGTCAGGCTGCTGTGATTAAAAGCTGGCTGGCTTCTGTTTTTATCAAGTAGTCTTTTATATGGAAAGATAACGAAGGACGATTAATATAGCAATTGGGAGCAACCTTTGATGCCCTGGTAATTTCTCTGCCTTGTAATTATTGAACAATCAGTGTTTTTCAAGCTCCCAATTAAATCACAGTGAGAAGCAGAGACAGAAAGTGGACATTATAGCCAGAGGCCAAGGGAACCCAAGGAAGGCAACGATCTGTGACCCTAAGGAAATCCCTGGAGTGGGGGTGGCGGCAGAGAGAAGGGTCTAGGTTGGAAAATAAGCCTCCCACTGGGTGGCAGCTGGGCCAGCCTCGGAGAGCACCAGATGCTATTGCTAGTGGAAGAGGGCCTGGGATGGAGCATCTGGCTCCCAGAGCTGGCACACACCTCAGAGGAGCAGGCTCTTGGCAGGCCTGCTCACCCAGCTTGGCACACCCTGGGACCAGAAGCCAGCCCTGAGCTCCATCTGGGAGAATCAGTGTCAGCTGGGCTGGTCCCCTGCCTGCTCCACTGCTAACTCATTGAGGGCCACAGACAGCGCCTGACTCCTGTCAGGGCCTCTGCCCTCATGCAGGCATCAGCCCATTGCATCTCTAAGCTTCTTACAAGATCAAACACTTGGTGACTCAGACTTAAGTAGAATTAGGGAAAGAAAGCTCAGTTCTTCCTTTGTAGGCCGGTTCCTGGCATGGAGCACCCTCATCAGGATGCTTCCCCCCCTCCAGCGGCTAAGCCAGCTGCTGTGCAGCTGGGCACATCTGCCCAGGGTTCAGCCAGGGTCTCCGCCTCCTCCGTCAGCATTACCGTAGGTGCCAGGCTGGGAACATCATTCTGTCCCACATGAGCCCCACTACGACCCTTATGATGTGGTTACTCTCAGATCTTCTTTATGGAGGACAGAACAATGTGACACCTGGGTCTCTCTGCTCTCAAGGGGCCCAGAGAGAATCCAGACCTATATCCATCTGACTGCAAAGCTACAGCCTCAACCCTGGGATCACACTGCCTCCCCTTGACTGTTGGAAAAGGGAGAGAACCCTGGCTGGCAGACTGAGGCACGGTCAGCTCACAATGCAGGAAGTGTGTTTGGAATGCTGCCACCTGCGCCGTTGCTGCTCTCTCCACACTGCAATGTCTCTGGGTATCAGATAGTTCTGCAGCAGCCACCTTGACCAGATCCTACCTATGTGTCACCTGCTTCATGCTCAGAGTCCTGAGAAGGAATGTCCTGTTGGCTAATGTGAAATCCCATTTCTGTGTTATGAAAGCTGAAAAGAGAAATTCTAGGATCATAGGATTCCAGGATTTCCCAAAGTTGAAATCTCTCCTATTTCTGGGAAGATCCCACAAACTTTGGGACCAAAAGTGTATTTGGATATTGAGAATCAAGAAAAGTACATCCGCCTAGTTCAGAATCTGAAGACAACCCCTCCTCCCAGCCCCCCACACCCGTGTGGCATCTGCAGCACTGTGGGGGAGATGGTGGAAGCTGTGCTACGTAGTGTCCATCTGAGAGCCCATCTCTGCCTCTTCTTTCTGGATGGAGAAGTTAGGGCCCTGAGAGCGGCATACAACAGCACACAGCTGGTTAGCGGCATCATAATTACAAATAAAAATTCCATCACTGTGTACTGAGCTTTGGTTCTAGGAGTAGGAATAGAATGTCTTATGGGGGAGCAAAGTCACCTGAAGCAGGTGCCCAGGGGAGGGAGGTAGTGGTGGCGAATCTCCAGCAGCCTACTTACTCTGCAGCAGTCAACAAACCCCTTGGCTGGACAGAGCTCCTGACCAACATACCCACCCTTGGAAGACACTGGGAGTCTCGTGCTTGTATTCTGAATTCTTCCCTCCTGAATGAGCCCTAAGTGGTCATGACTGCAAAACTGTTCTTGTTGATTAGGGGTGAGTGACGGCCAGCTCACTGGGCTACCACCAGCCCAGGGTGCGTGCTCGCTGGTCCTTGGACGGCAGGTGAAGGGTGCTCTATTCCAATGTATGACTCGTTTCTGGGTGACTTCGTCATTCACCAGTGCACACGCAGAGGCTAATAAGCAATTCGCTCTATTTTGCCCCTGAGGGTGCCTCTGAAGAGGAAAACTATTGATTTTTAACACTAGACACATAAACTCTAAGCTATTCCCTGTATTATTTGCTCCCTGGCAGTGCCCTGGTGGGGAAAGCAAGTCATTTCTGTCATCAGACACATACACAGCCAAATGAGGTGGTAATGAACTCGCTACCATCGAGGCCAGTGTGTGGAGACCCTTCTCTGCAGGAGTCTCTTTCATTCTCTGCATTAGTCTTATCTACCGTGGTGCCCAGTCTGATCAACTGGCCATCATTCCAGTCCACCGCCTTTCACAGGCTCGAGGGGACGGACCGCTGTGCAATGGAAGGGCGTAGGAGCAGAGGCAGAGCGAGAGGACTCTGCCTTGGAAGATAAGAAGTGAGTACTGGACACGGATTCTGATTCTCAGATGTGACAGCTCTATGGTTGAGGTCAATACAGCTAAACCGTGTGAACCGGGCACTCATGGGTACAGGGCATCTGTAGAGAGGATTTCATATTAACAGTCCAGGGGAGTGGCTCATCTTGGGCACCCCTGAGCTATCAGGTTGGATGGCTACATCCCAAGTTGTAGTTTTACCTGCTCATTTTACAGATGGGAAAACTGAGCCCCAGGGAAGGCAACTGAACAATGGGCTTTCTTGTTTTCTGTCCAATCTCCATCAAATCATTCTACTTCTGCTTCTTTCTCCAGAATATATCAACCTTTAGATCAAACAATGTTTCTTCTATTCACTGATCTGTGCTTTCTAAAGTGTCTCAGTATACCTCAATTTTATAATTAGAAAAAGTCAAAAACTATCACAATAATGAAAACCCATTGCCCTTTTTTCTTTTAAAGAAAATACAGAAAAGTAAATCTCTCAAGGACTTTTGAAGAAGGTACAGAATTCAGCAAATATCAATTATGTCTGGCTTATGATTTATATAATGCTAAAGAAATTTTAGTAACCTTCACTCATTTCCTGCAAAAGAAAACTAAACTCCTCAACCCAACTTCCAAAACCTCTTCCTATCTATTCTTAGGTCTTTATTTCCCCAATCCCATCACATACTTCTCTCTGCTTCCCGCCCCTGTGGCTTGCGATCTCTGGCCTCCAACTGCTACCCCTGCACTTCTGCCTCTTTCTTCCTTCAATTATATGCCATTTTGAATAAAAGAACAAATTGTTTTTAACAATACAGTCATTCCCTGTCTCACTTAAGAATCCTGCAGGTGGGTAGGGGGTCAAATATGGTATCAAGTCTCAGACTCTTTCTGCTTAGCACCCTGCCAAGTATATCATCATATCTGTTGCTTCATGGTTACAAAATGGCTGCCATAGCACCAAGCATCAACTCTGTGTTCAGGCAGGAAGGAGTGGGGGCAGCACCAGGAAATAGCCTCTCTCTTATCAGAAAAGTGAAACCTTCCCTGCAAACTCCAGCTGACTTTCTGATAGCTCATTGACCAGGACGCATCGTGTGACCACTTCTACCTGCAAGGCAGGCTGGGAAAGTAAGTATCAGCCAAAAGCAAGTCAGATTACTTAACTGACTTAGACCAAGCACGATTCAGTCCTTGGGATAGGGCATTCTGTCACTCTGAACAAAACTGAGGTTTTGACAGGAAAGAAGGGGCAAATGACTTTGGGGAAGGCATTTTCTAGTGACTTCCTGTGCACAGTGATCTCTGTTCTTGATCTTACCAACATCCACTTAAGTAATTTTATCTAGTGGTTCTATCAACTTCTCATGATAGCCTAACAACTCTCAGGTCTTTTTATCCCCAACAGCCTTCATCCAGCCCTTGCCACAGCTGCCAACCCCTCACCCCTTGCCAGCAACATTCAGCACTCTGCATGGCTCCATCTTTGGTCTTATGGTCTCTGATTTCAACCTTCCATCTTTCCAGATCTTCTCACCCTCCCCTCTAGTTTTTGCTAGTTATTTGTTGTTGGTTTCTTTTACTCCATTCAGCCCTTCTTCCCCTAGGCTGAGATCACAAACCTTTTGTTAAAGAGCCTGATAGTAAATATTTTAGGTTTTTGAGCCAGGCATTCTCTGTTGTAACTACTTAATTCTGTCCCTTTGACACAAAGGCAGCTGTAGATAATGCATAAAAAATGGGCATGGATGTGTTTAATAAAACTTTATTTACAAAAGCAGGTGGCAGGCTGAATTGGGTGGGTGTCATATGTTGCTGATCCCTCCCTATCGTCCTCCCGCCTTCGCTTTGCTGATTAATGGAACATCACTTTCATCCCTCTGCTCAGTTCCTCCACATCTTCACCCCATACTGTTGGTCATGACACAGCTAGTCTTTAAAGAGAACTCTCTGAGCGCTGGGCTCTGGGCTACATGCTTTACTCATGAAGTGGGCAATTTGCTTTTTTGTAGATGAATTCAGAGGGGCAGAGTATGTGCTCACAATTGTACAGTAGTGGGTGGACTCAATGTTTCTCTGACTCTGAACCTATTAGCCACTACTCTTCCCTGTCCTTTCCCCGTGGGCGTGTTCCTCCTGCCAGAATGAATCAGCCATCCCTAGGCTGCTGTGAATTGATGGCAAAGGCCAGATTTTTGTTTGGACACCTGGATCCCGATTTGTTCATGGTCCTAGACTCAGCTGAACCTTCAGCCAAGCTGTCCTTTTTTCAAAATAGTTTTTTCATTAAATCATAAACACATTGATCATTTATACACTAATGCATTTATGGGGTACAATGTGCTGATTTCATAGAGAATTAGGAGTGTTTGCATCACACGGGTTAATATATACCTTGTCTCATTTACTCGATTATTATGTTAAGACGTTTATACTCTATCCTTAAGCTTGTCTCTGTCACTTGGTCCCCACATCAGCTTGGCCGCCAGATTCTGTCAATTCTGCCTTGTTCAGATCTCCGTCCAATCCGTCCCTTCTTCTTCAATTCTATTTATATGACTTTTGGGAATAATCCAATTGTTTGACTTAGTTTCTACACTCAGGCTGCTGGCAAGTATCATTCAACCGTGTGGCTTGCATCCCTCGTCCCTTCTGGCCTCCAACAGCAGCAGTACACTCCAGCCCTCTGGCCGCCTTCCTTTGGGGTTACTCAGCCCCTCCCCCTTTCCCTCAGCTTCTGACCTGAATAATGAATCTCCGCAGGAGTCCACCCTGCTGTGAGCCCTCCTTGCTCTCTCTCAGATGGCTCTGCCTCCTTTTCTAGGAGAAATCCTAAGGCTCCCTAAAGAATTTCCTCTCTTTCTGTTTTGAACTTTTACTAATTAATTTGATATTGAATATGTCATTACACACATGGTAAGCAATTCAAATATTAAAGATATAGGTGGACACATAACTCTTCTTCTCCCTGGAGACATTTGAATCTCTATTCTCCTTGGCAGGGGCAATGGCTATTACTAGCTTCTGTATTTATTTTAGAAATGGTACTTTGCAAATGCAAAGATGTGAGTTTTTTTTTTTTTTTCTTTTCACTCTGTTGTCCAGTCTAGAGTGCTGTTCCATCACAGCTCACAGCAACCTCGAACTTTTGGGCTCAAATGATCCTCTTGAGTAGCTGGGATTACAGGTGCCCACCAAAATGCCCTGCTAGTTTTTCTGTTTTTTGTAGAGATGGGGGTCTTGCTGTTGCTCAGGCTGGTCTCAAACTCCTGAGCTCAAGCAATCCACCCACCTCAGCCTCCCAGTGGGCTAGGATTACAGGTGTGAACCACTAGATCTGGCCAAGATGTGAGTATTTTTTAGTTTGCATGTTCCAACACCATAGGCTCAGGTGGCTATTTAAATTTAAGTTGATATTGGCCAGGGTTGGTGGCTCATGCCTGTAATCCTAATAGTCTAGGAGTCTGAGGCAGTTGAATTGCTTGAGCTCAGGAGTTCAAGACCAGCCTAAGCAAGAGTGAGACTCCATCTCTACTAAAAATAGAAAAATTGGCTGGACATTGTGCCAAATGCATGTAGTTCCAGCAACTTGGGAGGCTGAGGTCTTGAGCCCAAGAGTTTGAGGTTGCTGTGAGCTATGGCTCTACAGTACTCTAACTTGGAGCAACAGAGTGATTCTGTTTCAAAAAAATTTGATATTAATTAAAATTAGAAATTTAATTCTTCAATCAAATTACCACCCTTCAAGTATCCAATAACCACACATGGCTGGTACCTACGTATTGGGCAGCAGAAGATCCAGAACATTTGCCTCATCACAGACAGTTCTAATGGGGAGTGTCTAGTTGACAGTGTTTTGCACACAGATTAATGAATAAGTCTTTTATAGTAGAGAAGATTTCTCTTCTTCATTCATTCTCGTTTTTGCATATTATTAGTTGTTTAACTGATCCCCTAATGATGGCTATTTAGGCTTTTGCTGTTGTTCCAAACAATGATACCGCAAACATTTGAGTACCTTTGTATTTATGTCCACGCACAAGAGTATCTACAGAAAAAATTTCTAGAAATATTAATAGAATTTCAAGTTCAAAGCTGTGTAAGTTTTAAAACGTTTATTGAAAAATTTCTTTTCCATGCCAATTATTCCACTAATAGTGGGGGCATGCCTATTTCCCCACGATCTCTTTAACAACATACCTCATCAAGCTTTTCCACCTTTATCAAACTGAGAGCTGAAGTATTTTACCACACTGTTACTGTTGCTTTCCTTATTTTAAAGCATGAGGGACTATAAGTCATTTGTGTGTATACATATTTTTCTGTGAAATATTAATGCCTTTGATTTTTCTTTACATTGGATTGTTGCTGTTTTTCTTTCTTGTTGACTTATAAGGACTTTGCATACATTGGTTCATTGTCATCTGGGTTGCAATTATTTTCTCCTGGTTTACCTCCACTCTGTTGCCTTGCTAGGATGAAATGTTTCATGTTAACGTAATCAACATTACCCATTTTTGTTTTTTTGAGACAGAGTCTCAAGCTGTTGCCCTGGGTAAAGTGACTTGGCGTCATAGCTCATAGAAACCTCCAACTCAGGCTCAAGTGGTCCTCTTGCCTCAGTTTTTCTATTTTTAGTAGAGACAGGGTCTCGCTTTTTGCTCAGACTGGTCTCGAACCCATAAGCTCAAGCAATCCACTTGCCTTGGCCTTCCAGGGTGCTAAGATTATAGGCGTGAGCCACCATGCCTGGCAATATTACCCATATTTTAATGGCTTCTGACTTTTGTGTCTTACTCAAAAAAGCCGTTTCTACTTCAATATTTTAAAACATTTTCTTGCCTTTTCTTTTAGTTCTTTTGCTATTTATTTTTTTCTTTCCAATTTGATCTATGCAGAATTAAGTTTAGTGTAATGAGTGAGATAGAGACCCACATCTTTTTCCAGATGGATAGAGAGCCTCCAATAATTTATTGAATGATGCTTCTTTCTCCTAATGAACTGAAGTGTCAACTTCATTATATACAAATTGCAGAAACATCTATGTATCACCGTTTCTAGATTTGTAAACTGAGAAGAATAAATGTGGGTTTATGAGAGGGTTATACGCATATAAAACAGTGCCTGGCATATAGTAAGTGCTCAATAAATGCTATCTTTACTAATGTTTCCTCTGGGTGTATGTGATCTATTTCTGGACCTCATAGTCTACTCATTTAGTTGGTCCATTGGTCAGGATTTGAAGTTGCAAATAAGGAAACCTACTCTGGTAACTGAAGCAGAAGGTCTCCAAGGGGCCAGAGAATCACACATGGTGGCCATAGCCAGGAAACCTATACTGGCCTCCCTGGAGGGCTGCTCTCAAGAGGACACTGCTACTGCTGCTGGGCATGGACATGAACCTTACCCCAGTGGCACTGGGGAGTTGTCATCAGGAGTTCTACCATGGGACATACCCCTGGCCCAGAGCCTGATGTTTCTGTACCTTGCTCATCAGACTCAGATCAGGAGGAACACCTACTTTCCCTGTTGCTCTCCCCTAAATCCCAGGCTTACCTGGGAGCATCTTGTTGGCAGAGCCCAGTTCACGTACCTGTGTGAAAGCTGCAATGGCAACTGAGAAAGCTAGTTCTGGCCTGTCTCGAGGCAGACTCAGGGTGACCAAAAGTACTCCAAATACAACAGGAATTAGGTGGCCACAAACACGACACACGTCCGTTATAAACTCTGTCTAATTCACGCGCATGACTTTCTAGCTAGTAAAATGATGCTGTTTCAGTCAGTATCCAGTTACAGTTGGTTTCTTTTTTTCCAGAAATTTCTCAGCTCTTTTTATATATAGGATCAGCAGGTTTTGTTAAAAAATCCTTTTGGTATTTTTGGATCACACTAATATAGATTAATTTAGAGAGAATTGGAATCTTTACCATATGACTCTTCCAATCTAAGAAAAGGGTCTGTCTTCTCATTTGTTGGAGTTTTATTTTATGTCCTTTGGTAGAATTTGAAAGTGTTTTTTTCCCCCAGAGATTAGGCACATTTTTGTGTTAAACATATTTCTAGGTATTTTCTATTTTTATTATTGCTGAAAATAGGATCTTTTATTTTCGAACTGGTTATTGTTTTATATAGTAAAGCTATTGATTTTTATATAAATTAATTCTTACTAAACTCTTCAAATGTTTTAAACAGTTCTTAAAAACCTGGGTGCTTTGGTGCTGCGGCAGCCAGCTGAAGAGCCAGCGGGCTGGATGACAGGCAAGGAGGGGGACCTACAATGCCCACCAGAGGCTCCAATAGCCAAAAAGGCTGGACAACTGCTGAGGAGACACCTGTGCCTTGGTGTCTCCTTCACTTTAC